>CM059186.1:12557022-12640071 GCA_030323885.1 Branchipolynoe longqiensis
GCCGGGGCGTCCTTCCCGGAGGCCCGTGCACCAGGCCCGGTGTGGGGAAAATGCCTGCGCGGAAACTGCTATTGCAACAATACAGCCACTTTGCGGGGGTCTAGGGGGGGGGGGGGGTCGGTCCGGGGGTAGGGAAGGGATGCAGGTGGCGGATGTGGTGGGGGGGGGGGGAGTGTATGCGGGGATTGGTTATCAAGGTGTGACAGCGGTACACTCTGTTCCATACTGAAGCCTGCCGAATCAACCATCCCCCCCTCCGCCCATCCTCCCCACACTATCAACACCAACACCCTTCCCCACACTACCAGCACAAAAATTCCTCCCTCCCCACACTATTAGCACAACATCCTTCCCCACACTAGTTTTCACTACTAGCACAAACATCCCTCCCCACACTACCAGCACAAACAACCCTCCCTCCCCACACTACCAGCACAAACATCCCTTCCTCTTCACACTACCATCACAAACATCCCTCCCTCCCCACACTACCAGCACAAACATCCCTCCCTCCCCACACTACCAGCACAACCATCCCGCCTTCCCCTCACTACCAGCACAAACATCCCTCCCTCCGCAAACTACCAGCACAAACATCCCTCCCTCCCCACACTATCCATCACAAACATCCCTCCCTCCCCACACTACCAGCACCAAACATCCCTCCCTCCCCACACTACCTAGCAAAACCATCCCGCCTTCCCTCACTACCAGCACACTCCCTCCCTCCTCATACTACCAGCACAAACTCCATCCCTCCCCACACTACCAGCACAAACCTCCCTCACTCCCCACACTACCAGCACAAACATCCCTCCCTCCTCACACTACCAGCACAAACATCCCTCCCTCCCCACACTACCAGCACAAACATCCCTCTCTCCCCAGACTACCATCACAAACATTCCTCCCTCCCCCACTACCAGCACAAACATCCCTGCCCACACTACCAGGACAAACATCCCTTCCTCCCCACATTACCAGCACAAACATCCCTCCCCTCCCCACACTCCCAGCACAAACATTCCTCCCTCCTCACACTACAAGCACAAACATCCCTCTCTCCCCACACTACCAGCACAAACATCCCTCCCTCCTCACACTACCAGCACAAACATCCCTCCCCAGACTCCCAGCACAAACATCCCTCCACATCTCTCCCCTCCCCACACTCCCAGAACAAACATCCCTCCCTCCCCACAATACATGCACAAACATCCCTCCCTCCCCACACTACCAGCACAAACATCCGTCCTCTCCCCAAACTACCAGCACAAACAGCCCTCCCTCCTCACACTACACGCAAAAACCCTCCCTCCCCATACTACCAGCACAAACATCCCTCCTCCTCCCCCCACAATACATGCACAAACCTCCCTCACTCCCCACACTACCAGCACAAACATACCTCCCTCCCCACACTACAAGCACAAATCTCCCTCCTCCTCACACTACCAGCACAAACATCCCTCCCTCCTCATACTACCAGCACAAACATCCCTCCCTCCCCACACTACCAGCACAACCATCCTGCCCTCCCCAAACTACCAGCACAAACATCCCTCCCTCCTCACACTACCAGCACAAACATCCCTCCCTCCTCACACTACCATCACAAACATTCCTCCCTCCCCACACTACCAGCACACCATGCCTCCCTCCTCACACTACCAGCACAAACATCCCTCCCTCCTCACACTACCAGCACAAACATCGCTCCCTCCTCACACTACTAGCACAAACATCCCTCCCTCCTCACACTACCAGCACAAACATCACTCACTCCCCACACTACCAGCACAAACATCCCTCCCTCCCCACACTACCAGTACACACATCCCTCCCTCCCCACACTACCAGCACAAACATCCCTCCCTCCTCACACTACCAGCACAAACATCCCCCCCTCCTCACACTACCAGCACAAACATCCCTCCCTCCCCACACTACCAGTACAAACATCCCTCCCTCCCCAAACTACCAGCACAAACATCCCTCCCTCCCCAAACTACCACCACACAATTCCCTCCCTCCCACACTATCCAGCACAAACATCCCTCCTCCCCACTCTACCAGCACAAACATCCCTCCCGTCCCCCACTCTACCATCACCCCCACATCTCCACCCTCCTCACTACCACACCTAACACCCTCCCCCACCTCTACCATCACCAACTTACCTCTCCATCCGACACTACCATCACTAACAACCCTTTACACCGCACACTATCAGCACCATATTGCCCCCCCCCCCCCTTCACTATCACACCACCATCTCCTCCCCGTCTCCACCCGTCTCCATCACATCCTCCGCCACCATCACCCCCCCTCCACCATCTCCTCCCCCTCTCCCACTCTCACCATACGGCGTGGTGGCACAAGTCCGCTCTTTCCCAACCCGCCCCACACCAGCCCCACCCCTCCGCGCCCCGCGCCGCCCGCCCGCCCCGCCCCTCCCGCCCTCGCCCCTCCGCCCCGCCCCCGCCCCGCCCAGCTCCGCCTGCCCGCTCCGCCTCGCCCGCCCCGCCCCGGCCACGCCCCCGCCTCGCCCGCCCCGCCGCGCCCCGCCTCGCCCCGCCCCGCCCGCCCCCGCCCGCGCCCCGGCCCGCCCCGCCCCACCCCGCCCCACCTCCCCACCCTGGCCCGCCCCAGTCCCCGCCCCACCGCACCTCACTCCGCCCCGCCTTCCCCCACCCCGTCCCCACGCAACCTCACGCAACCTCACCCATCCACGCCCATCCCCGCCCATCCCCGCACCTCCTCGCCCCACAGGAGGGGCTTGCGGAGGAGGGGGGGGGGGGGGCACAGCCTTGGGTTGACGGATTGAGCCGTAGGTAGATGCGTTAGGATGGCTGTATCACGCCGTGGCGGCGGCGGCGGTGGCGACGGCGGCGGCGGCGGCGGCAGCGGTGGCGATGCCCTGCCGGACGGGGGCCTTACGCGGCCGGTAGTCTTGGCGCGTAGAGACGGCACCCATCTGTGGCTGGAGCGGCAAGAGGAGCAGTCGGCCACCGTCGGTCGGACCCCCAGACTGTGTCAGTCTGCCTCCACGCGCGTCGGACAGTCAGCGTGTCTCCACAGCCGTCCTTCCTCACACGCCGGGACCAAGCTCAGTTTAACCATACATGCACAGTTAACCACCACCGCCAGCACCACCACCACCACCTCCAACAACAACAACAACAACAAAAATAACCCCACCACCACCAGGTAAAACTGTCGCATCCAGAATCCGCAACCGGAAAAAACGATCACTACCGGCACCACAACTACCACCACCACCACCACAACCACCACCACCACCACCAGGTGAATCTGTCGTAACCACAAACCGAAACTGGAAGACACAATCGTCACCTCCACTACCACCACTATCACTACCACAACCACCACCACCACCACTACCACCACCACCATCACCACAAGGTGAACCTGTCGCAATCAGAATCCGCAACTGGAAACCGTAACCATCACTGTCAGCAGCACCACCAGGTGCAACTGTCGCTACCGCAACAGCAAACCCCAAACCCCAAACGCAAACCAGAACCAGATATGCCTGGATACACCAGAGGAATTGCATTGCATCGTTTGGAGTAATCGTCCTAACAAGCGTATTGCGCTACAGTTTGTTATCAGTGAATAGATTTCCACCACCAACTGGTCCTCTGATGGGAAATGGCGAGAACTAACATAGTGCATATCAGCTAAATGGTGCAGCATGCTTTTCTGCGGAAAAGGTCCTTGTAGACAATTTCCACCACCAAGCTGCCCTCTGCCGGGAAATGCCGAGAACTAACCTTGTGCATATCAGCTCAATGGTGCAGCATGCTCTTCTGTATATAGCGATATAGCGATATAGCGAATGGTAGACAGGAAGTGTGAACACTTATTTGTCTCTCATTTTTTTGGGTACATTAGTTGTCCCAAGCAGGGGAAATCCCAGTCACAGACAACTGGTCTTCCCCACTCCACTGTTGGTCGATTGAAAGCCCGAGCCTACACTTTTACCGACCCAAGGGATTTTTAACCTCCCACACCACATAGACATGGTATGAGAGCAACCAACCTTTGATGACGCTGTAAGTTATACACAGCGGTGGAAATCCAAATTGGCAGAGGTGGGGGCACGGGGAATCGAACCGCTGACCCTCAGATTAGGAGTCTGAGCTAGAAAAAAGTCAGACACTCTAACCACTCCGCCTCAGAGAACGCCCTTGTAGAAAAGGTCCTTGTAGACGATTTCCACCACCAGCCTGCCCTCTGACGGCAATGGTGAGTACTAATATTGCAGGTAGCAGCTCACTGTGCAGCAGGTTTTTTTGTGGAAAAGTTCTTATAGACGATTTCCATCAGCAATGTTGTGAACTTTTATTGTGGGTCAGCTCACCGTGCTGTATAGTCTGTGGAAAAGGTCTTCGTAAAGGTTTTCTGCCAACAACCTGCCCTCTGATGGCATTGGTGAGAACTAATATTGTCTGTAGTAACCTCGCTGGTGCAGCATAGGCTCCTTTCTCTGTGGAAAAAGGTCATGTAGACGATTTCCACAACCAACTAATGGTGTTGGTTTCGGCTCACTGCGCATGCTTCGCGGAAAATGGTGTATTCGTTGTTGGGCATCTGCAATATCGGTTGGTTGATTGATTGTTGGAGTCTCACATCCTGACAACAACTAAGGTCATATCAGGACAGGCATTGACTTATGACAGACAGTGTACACTCATGGCGACTTAATAGTGCTGCCCCACTGCCAACACTATTAACTGATATCCCACTCAGTCACATTATCCTGACACCGATCCAACCAGTCCTTACCCTATCCCAATAATGCCAAGTGCCTGGCTTAGATGCGACAAGTACAAATATCTCACTCAGTCACTTTTTTCCTGATACTTTGTTAACCGGTCCTTGCCAATTCCTATTTATATGAGTGCCAGGTAAGGTAGTGACGAGTATAAATTTTGTAAGTGGTAGATTTGACTGTGCAAAATTTCAAATCCACAACATTCTACACTGGAAGCCAGCGCTCTTACTGATTTGGCCCACGCGTCGGGTATTTACGCACACATGGCGTTGGTTTACACTGCGACTTTGCTGCTCCTCTGTCACGTGACTCCCGGAAGTATTCTCACAGGTAAGTGTGCCCCACCACAGAACCCTAGCGGTAGCCAAGTACCGCAGCTCCAGCAAACTACACCCAGGATGCAGGGATTCAAATTTCCCGACAAATTAGTGTTTAAAGCTGCATAATCCGATGAAAAGAAATCTGATTTTCAAAACCAAACAATTATCTAGATTTCATTCTTTTTTTTCCTTTTCTTTTTGATGGGATGTTTATGCTGTCCATAGCATATAAGCTCGGATGATCAAGCTTGTTTTCAATGCTGGGCGGTTATCGGTCTGTGTTTCTTAAGATCATGGTTTGTGGTTAGTGATCTATTTAATTTTTATTTTTATTTTCTTGGTAAGAGTCTTCCTCTTTTTATTTGTTCCTACACTTAATTCTAGACTAGCCTACTCTAATATATTCTGGGGCAATTTAATAGAACCTGTTACAGCAGAAGGCTATTGTGTCGGCATGCTTCCCAACATTAATTTCACATGTTCACAATTTAAATATCTAACAAATTAGCCATTTAAAATGAAAGTTACTTCAAATTAAAGTAAGGTAGGTTATAATGGTCAACCTAATATACTTATCTCAGAAATTGATAGAAACACAAAACCATCGGACTATGCAATTTTAAGTTATATAACTGAGACCCGGCTCTTTCAACATTTGCGTAAAATACATTTTTGTTGTATATTTGATCGGAGCTCCCGAGTCAAAGAGTGCCCTGAGATGTGTGGTTAGCGCCTTAAAAACTCGCATATTAGAAGAATTTTGTTGTTGAAATAAAGCAAGTTCCCAAAGGCCCTGACTTATGTGTGTGCCATATTTCCTATTAGCTGAAGGAAAGCTTTTCCGTATGTATACCTACATATATAGCATGCTGGAATATATATACACGTATATGTCTATATATGTGATGTATATATCAATATATATGTATATTATACACATATATATACACACATATATATGTAATGTATAACACATTATAAGAGTATAAATGAAATGGGAGCATATATACTTTATATATCTATTCCTCCTTGGCGCATTGGTGGTCCCCCTCCCCCCAGGTGTTGGGGTAATTGGTGTGCGTGGGCCCCCCTCACGCCACACACACTGGAGGATATATATTTGTTGGAATGCTACGCCCAACAAACAAATATATACATATATATGTATCTATATATATATGATGCATAAGCCATTACACGAGGATAATAAACCGGAAGATTCCATCTACTCCCCAGCCCTTCAGTCTACGGCCGTTTAACTGCATTAGGTCATCTACTGTTACACCCTCAGCTCTCCATGTGGCGCCACCTATTGGCCCATACTTTAGCCATCGTTACACTCACAGTCACACGCTGTACTGCTAAACATGTTTTATGTTTGCATATATATTGATGTATATATATGTAAACTGGCGCAGAATCTGAGTATATATATATATTGGTGGCGGCGGCGCAACTGGCGCTTGTGGGCTCGCTTCTATGGTCCGAACTCATACAACCTTGAAACGAATTCTTCTCCGATACTTATATATATTTAATATTATTACTCATACTCACTCATACTCATCCACTTCTGATTTTGTTAGGCTTATAAGCCTGTATCAGGTCTGCCTTTGAAGGCGTTGTCGGAAGGCACTTCTATGACATGTTCAGGCAGTGCGTTTCAGGCATTTACTATCCTGTTATTGAAGAATAGCTGTCTGACAGGTTTTATTGCTCTTTCCTTCTTCAGCTTGTATCGATGACCTCTAGTTTTACAGTTGGCCAGCTTAAAGTATCTAGCATCAACCGCATATCTTCCAGTGACATGTTTGAATGCTTCTATTATGTCTCCCCTGGCCCCTTGGTAGTATAAGCTGGGTAGGTTGAGAATCCTGAGACGTTCTTCGTATGGTAGTTCTCTTATGGTTGGTGATAACTTTGTAGCACGTCTCTGTACACTCTCGATCATTGACATGTCCTTCTTGAACTTTGGTGTCCAAGCCGTGTTGCCATACTCAAGGTGCGGCCGGATCAGTGACGTGTACAGTGTCTTCACCGTGTCATTGTCTAGATACGTGTACAAGCGGCGTATCATGCCTAGAAGCTTGTTCGCTTTGTTCACCTTTTGTTCACTGTGATATGAGAAGGTGAGTCTATAATGTATATGTAAGTCGATCTCAACTTATACCATGAACCCTTTCTTTTGAGCCCCTTGATGTCTGCATCCTTCTACCTCAGTTTGTTGTTTGTTTGTTTTGTTGTTGTTTTAAGTCCTAACTATATCTAAGGTCATATCAGGACGATTTTACCTCAGTAGAAGAGAGCTTCTGGTATCCTATCCTCATCCATTCGGATTGCATGGCCAGCCAACCTAAGTTGTACTCTCAATACCATGCAGTCAATGCTGACCATTTTTTCTCTGTCTATGACTTTAAAGTCGCTGGTTATACCTCACCCAGACACAAACGAATCCAGCATCAAAAGCTCTCCAAACATACCTTTGCTTAGTTTGTTCAGTTCATGCTACTGAACATGTGGGAGGAGAGTTCAGGTCTGTGATGTGTAAATGACATAATAAGTGGGATTCCATCATCACATGACCTAGACGGGTTCCCCACACACAGTGGAAGCCATGGCAACCACCAAGATGGCAGCCACAGAAAGCTCTCAATTAAACTTTTAAAGTCTATTAATCTACATGATTTAATCAAGTATTCACACAACAAGTAGCTGGTTATGATAAATAAACATTGGAACTTCATATTTATCATTTTAGATTGCAATTTCTAGCATTTCTTTCTCTATATGGTTGTCTAAAACTGTCAGTGCAGCTGGACTAAATAAAACACAACAGAGGCAACCAATGTCAGCACTCTCCCCCACATATGTAGTTGCATAAACTGAAAACCAACAAACGTATGCTTGGAGAGCATTTGTCGGAGTACGGGTGGTGTCTCAGCGACCTATAACTGGCCCCTTTAATGTCTGGGCTCTTATCCTGCCACCTGATAGTGATATATATATAAGTGTCTTTAGACAGCGTCGGTGGAAATGGTTTAGTTGCTTTGTGTGACGATGGTATGTTGTCCATGATTCACACAAATACAGCAACGCTTTCAGAACTACAATCTTGTATACAAAAATCGCAACCACTTAGTTAGCTGAATTTGGATAGTACCTACACTTAGACTATAACGATATGTCCCTGCCTAGAAAATTAACGAAGACACCACCTATATTAAAATGCATACAGTGAATGCATACACTAACCAGATTTACCACAAACTCTTAATTAGCCAAATGTAATAACAATATTTTCTTATCTTAAGATTGTTCTCATGTCATAATTAAATAGCGTAAATGATATTGACACAAGACAAACAACCAAACACAATTCCTGTGACCAACTTGCCTCTGGCACCTCTGCCACCAGCTATATACCCCCCCCCCCCTTCCAGGTTAGCCTCATAATTGAACGCAGATGTCGCATCATGATACCTTATACCATACGTAAATGACTGAAGTTAAGTCTGGCCAGAAGACCAGTCCCTTGGCGCAGAAAAAAAGAAGACTTTGCAGATGAATAAAACTATTTATTACAAAAACAACAAAACCACCTACATTAAGGACACCACCTACATACATAGGTACACACTGGATGCATACACTGACCAGACATACCATAAACTCTTAATTAGCTGAATGTAATAACAATATTTTCTTTTGTTAACATTGTCCCATCCTGATGTAACCGTATGTAAAGTCGATGGCTGGCAGCTGTGGTTGTGTAGGTAGGCTAAATATCAAATCACTACAGGCAAGAGAAAGATAGAGTAGAAAGTGCACAGAAAGACAGAGAGCTTACACCCTCAGGTTTATTATTATATAGGTTCATGAATCCAAGATGGCTGTCACACCTGACCTGCTCCTCCAATCAGCAGTAGGCATTCACCAATCAACCAATGAACATTCAGTATGCTTGTCTCCAAGCCTTGGTTGTTTATGGCTACAGTGCCCTGTTGTCTCTGGGTGTGCAGTGATCCGTAAATAACAGTTGGGGGGGAGGGGGTATGTGAGCAGAGCTGCTAAGGCTCTGTCACACTAAGAGTAGTGCCCCTCTCACACTATCTATAACTACATAATGTTTATATAAAACTCAGCAAAGGATCACCAGCACCAAATAATACATTAATGCCTCTGGCCCTATATATCATTTACTTTTTCATATATCAATTGTAATTCACAATAGACTAGTTCACACCATCCTCCAATGTCTAATTATTGGGAAAATTTTATAACGTAGATGTTTCCAAGACGTCATCATCATCATCATGCTGTCGGTCGCGATGGGACAAAGACTGCTTTCATTACTTGACTGCAGCTCTCCATTTGGCTCTCTGCTGTGAGAGTGATGTCCATGAGTTGGTCTTTATGTCTCTCAGCTTCAGGTTTCTCTTGATGGTATCCTTGAACCGGAGACGAGGGTGCCCTCTCTTTCTGTAACCAGACGTAAAACTCCAACAACCAACCAATCTTAAAATTGTTCTTGTAATTAAATAATGTAAATGACTGAAGTTAAGCATGGCTGGAAGAGAAGTGCGTCGGCACTGAAAAAAAACTGTATTCAAATGAATGAATACAAATGTTTACAAACAAACAAAAGAATACACGAAGCTTAGTTTTAGTGTGGGGAGGATATTCATTGACCCCATTAATAAATAGGTCACATGGGGATTCTTTGTTAAAGTTTCTCATAACTGACAGGAGACTTCAGGGTCTACTGGTGTGCACTGGTGATGCATGATACAACATGAACTAACTGTCATCACTAATGAACTGCAGCAATCATTAATAAGGTTATTAATTCTTGCCGAGCATTGGGAACCAACCTGAGATTCTTCAAGAACGCCTCACATTAAACGACTATTTGGATTTGGGGCCAATCGGGAATCCAATGCACAACTGCCAGTTAAATAGTAAGATTTGGCTATAATACACACCCGCCAATTAAGCTAGTGACATCTATCAGCAGAATCTGGAACCACTCTATTCGGGTACTTTCCCCTTAACTGGCCTAAAACGAGGAGAGTCTGCCATGCGCGATGCTGCTGAGGACAAGAGGGCCAGGAGGAAAGACAGTCATCAAAACGAAGAAGTTACTTCCACGGAATCACAGGATGCATATGACTTCACGTGCCAGGGCTGCAATGTATTGTGCAAATGGAGGATTGGTCTCTACAGCTATACAAGAGGATGTTCCTCAACCAACTCTACAGGCGCTACTCCATAGTCTGCAAGATTGTAGGATGCCAACAAATATACGCATGAGGCATATCGATTCCATCGTCATTCTCGCTAGACTTAATTGATTATTTCATATTAAATGGTGCCTCATTGCTATTGGGAACAGAGAACGTGGAAACTGATTGGGAGAACATGACTTTATTCCCAGGGAATCTCACGCGGCCAACACAAGGTCATGACAGCTTAGTGAATAGGGTGAACATATTAACATATTAACATCACATTTGATTGAACAATGTACATGTCAACATAAAGTATATGATCATTATAATATCAATATATTTCAATGCTTAGAGAATTGTACGGCTTTCAATTTTCATATGTTAATTAATCTTAATCGGCTTGCGATGGGGATTTTGTTTGATCAAATTTGTCATAATTGATTTTCATTTGACTAGGTATTGAAGTAGTATGTGGTCGGTCCGGGGTATAATGAGGACTGACCAGTGTGTGTTGAGATTGCGCCCATCGTTGAGTGGGGGACTTTGATTGGCTGGTAGCCCTGAGTGGAGTGTGTGGGCATGAGTGGGTGGAGTTCTGGTTTTGAGTGGCAGGTGAAGCTTAGTGGAGGCTGTCTCCCCCCTTCGTTCCTCCAAGAACCCCAATTCCGCAAGCGGGACACCGGGCGCGGTGGCCGAATCGGTAGAGCGCGGGCCTCGCGTGCGGGAGATCGGGAGTTCGGTTCCCAGTCAAGTCAAACCAAAGACTTATTAAATTTATACTTGTCGCTTCCTAGCCTGGCGCTTGGTATTAATAAGATCGGACAAGGACTTGTTAGTTCAGTGTCAGGATAATGTGTCTGAGTGGGATAATCGGGTCATGGTGCCAAGGGCCTGCTTTCCCAGGGGGCAGCACTATAAAGTCACAACGAATGCATACTGTCACAAGTCGGTACCCGTCTTGATATGACCTTAGATGTTGTTAGGACGTAAAACAACCACAAACAAACAAAACAAACCCACAAGCGGGATCGATTGGGGGGTCGGGTGGCGGGGGGGCAGAGCTTCACAGTGCTCCGTTCTCCGCAATTACCCTGAATGAGCCCCCACTCATTCCAGACCCTTAATCAGCTAATCTACAAAAAACAACCTACAATAAAGAGACCTGAATTAAATGGAACTTCCTTATGCCCGCCCCACTGTCCTTAACTCAGCTGTTTGCTGAGAGTGTTGCCGATGGATATTGACTGGGACTCAAGTCAAATTACCACATTGTATGAGAAGGCCTTGGGAGATACAGGGAAGAAATCAATCAAATCAACAGAATATACCGTAACCCATCTACTAATACCATCAGCAATGCTTAAGCCCAGCCAGGTTTTTTTTCTGCCACCCAAGTAATGTGCGTGTGGGGATAATCCGAAAGGAAAGTTTGTTTTATTTAACAACGCCTCTAGAGCACATTGATTTTTATCATCATATATTGGATGTCAAACATATGGTCATTTTGACATATTTCTTTGGAGGGAACCCGCTGCTGCCACATAGGCTACTCTGTCTGATAAGCAGCAAGGGGTCTGTTATATGCATTTTCCGACAGACAGGGCAGCACATACCACAGCCTCTGATGAACCAGTTGTGGACCACTGGTTGGAATGGAAACTAACCCAAACTGCAAATGTGTACACTGAGCAGGATCGATAGGATGACCCACACCTTCACAGGTGGACACTCTACCGCCTGAGCTACCTCCCGCTCCTGTACGGTTAATCTATGATGTAGCCATAATCACTGAACTGCCTATCCATTCCTACCTGTTTATGTGGCTCCTTGCCTGAGAGATCAGACCAGACTATGAAACTCGTCCCCCTGGAATTGTAAGTATATATTCTAAATGGTTTATGTCCATAAGTCTTTTAATGCTTACAATTACATACATCCAGCAATGCACATAAGCTGTATTCACATGGGAAAAAAAGTAAAACGATCTAGGCAAGGCGTTTTACCTGAGGCATTTTAGAGGCGCATTCACACGACCGAATTTGAAAGTGTTTCGGCTGCCGGGAACCAGCGGCCTTAGTGGTGAGCCTGTAGCCGGCGGCGAGCACTGCTATTTGTTTAGTTCACATTCGTCGATTCACAATATGAATAACGACGCTGATGTAGCGGATAAATTAATATCGCTTGGAATTTAGGGTTAACTTAATTAAATATCATTATTAGAGTATGTGATTCTTTTAAATATGATCGCATTCAACAGATTTCGGCCTAATCGGTCCCTAACACTGCCGGGCACCAGTGATGAGTTACAGCTGAGCCTGTAGCCGGCGAGCACTGCTATTTGTTTAGTTTACATTCGTCGATTCACAATATGAATAATGACGCCGATGTAGCGGCTATGTTAATATCGCTTGGAATTTAGGGTTAATTTAATTAAATTTCATTATTAGAGTGTGTAATTCTGTTAAATATGATCGCATTCAATAGATTTCGGGCTAATCGGTCCCTAACACTGCACCAGTGTATAGTTACAGCTGAGCCTGTAGCCGGCGAGCACCACTATTTGTACACTATTGCCGCCCGGGAACCAGCAGAACCGATTCCTATAAACCACCTAGCGAGGTGGTTTACGTGAAACGTTTCATACGAAACGTTTCAGCCCTAAAACGCCCTAAGGTCGTGTTCACACGGCAAATGTAAATCGATCTAGGCAACTGGTTTTACCTGAGGCGTTTTAACTCGCCAGTGTGAATACAGCTTTAGATATAAATACAGAGGATAGCTTCAACAACCATACAGCACATAGATTGTCTTGTACATGATCCTGGTCACAGAAACCAGTGTTGTAAGGGTGATGAAAATACAAAATAGTGCACCTAGAACTGGTTTCGAACCCACGCTTCCAACCATTCCAGGGCTAGTGCGCTAACCATTACACTACATAGGCTCGCTGATGCTAGCACCATATCCACGCCTACCTGTCGATCTGTTATGTGTCCTTGCGTGAGAAGTCAGTGCATACATAACCGAGGCTGTCAGTTTCTAAACATGCAATCTATTGTTGGGTCGTGACGTCAAGCGCAACTTCACTGCGATCTCCCATAGTGCTTAGCGGCAGGCTATGCCGAACCATGCTTGGAATTGCTCTATACCAGGATAGGCTTAGTGCCAGGTTAACTAACATAACATCCAGTGTGATATTGAAGCATTGTGTCAAAGGCATGGTATCGCTGTGGGGCAGCACTATAAATCCGCTATTAGTATGCACTACCGCAACTGGCTCACAGTCGTTGATATGACCTTAAATGTTGCCAGGATGCAAAATCCTTAAATAAAGCAAGGCAGTATGGTTTGGAAATCCCATGCTGGATATGATTAAATTTATGTCGAATGACAGCAACATTATTTTCACAACATTTTGAAGTGGTTAAATTTGCCTTGTCCAATGTTTTTGAGTTTCTGTCATTTTCTAAAATGAATAATGTACATTGGTCATTATCTACCTTACTTTAGTTTGAAGTGATTTGTATTTTGATTGGCAATTTTAAAAGTTATTTCAAGTTCAAACTTGTAAAACTAATCTCGGAATGATCTTCAAAACTTTGGCTCGATGCAGCTCACAATTAATAAGTGCTTACAGTGACATCCATACAGGCAATCCAACTAAGCCGTGGTCACATACACGTTAGTGAAAGTAGTTGAACATAGTTGAACGTAGGATAGATTAATGTGGGTCAACATGGTGTAAGTTCGTTAAACTAAGGTGAAAAACGTTAAGGTATGGCAGGTTTTGGTATGGATAAATACGTTATGGCATGGATGGCAGTATGTTCAACTATGTTCAACTACGTTCAACTACGTTCAACTATGTTCAACATATGTTAGGCTCCACTATGGTCAACTCATTCCACTACATCCAAATATGCTAAAGTACGCTAGAGTATGTTAGAGTGTGCTAGAGTACATTAAGAGTATGGAGACTTCATCACAGTACGTTAGCCTCTAACGTAGCGCGCTCTTTTGAACATGTCCAAAGATTAAATCGGAACTCACTGCCCACCCATGTTATTACCAAATTAGCGTGATGGAGAAGTATGGATGCTGGTATGTTCAACTGTGTTCAACTACGTTCAACTTTCAACTATGTTCAACTATGTTAGCCTCCACTACATTCAACTACGTCCACTAACGTTTATGTGACCGGGCTTTTAGATACACAGGATAGAAGATTGCGAGTTTGAGTCTCGTCGTGGTCGCCATTTTGTAAAGTCGACGGCTGGCGGTTTGAATGGTGTAGATAGGCTAATAAGAAATCACTACAGGCAAGGAAGGAAAGTAGATAAAGAGTGAAAGGTAGGAGAGTGAGACTCCCTCATTTATTGTATATATAGTTTCAAGAAACAACTGATTACCCATGAACTGTGTCTCTAGTTGGCACCTAAATGACACTACACAACTATTGACCCTCAACTGCTCAAGCACCATCTGCCTCGCCTGGTGCTGCCTCATTATCGTCTACTTTAGTTTAGTTTGAAGGAACTTATATTTTAAATGGCTAACTTTGGAGATGTATGACATCAAAAAATGCCAAATTAAGTTTGGCAAGCACGCCAAAGCTCTGGCATCATAGACTTCAATAGTAACAGGTTCTATTAAATTGACTTATTACGACCTTCAATGCAGCAAAGAAAATGCTTAATAAGTGCACAAGTATCTAAGGTGAATATGTTGAATTAAGTCTAGATAAGTGTTTTGGTTTTAACAAAATTGAGATTTTCATCGGACTATGCAGCTTTAAGCAAAACATGGTGGAGAAGTGAGAAGACAGAAGGGAGCTGAGGCGCCACCTGTAGGGAAGGAGGGGAGTAGGGTTGTTTAAAGCAGACCTCCAGCCCTCCAGGCCGCACACCGACGTCTAGCACCCAACTACCAACAACTGCACAATATGGTTACAGGAGGTTAGAGGTTCAAGCGGCGTTGTGCATTGTGGGATGCATCAGAGCAAAACAACCCCTCCAGAAGCACATGGCACATGCTAATACACTGGGTGCAGCTATGAAATGTGCTAGTTTCAGCTCATCTCAGCTCTTGTTTGAAACATAGAATACCAACTAAAAAAATATATATAATAAATTAAGATATTAATCTTTTATCCAGCATTGCATTTACATCAATATAATCAGGACATCTTATGCCATCTGCATTTAGATTTAGAAAGAACTAGGCACTCAGACTAGTGTTAGAGCCATACATAGCCAGAGTACTCAATGCATTGTCAATGGCAGTGAGCAATCTCCATACAGAAAAAGTAAAATATTGATAAAACCACAACACCGCTTGGAAGACATATAGAAAACCTGTTTAACAAAAAGATTATATTAAATTGATAAGGTTAGGGTTTTGGATTTCTATTAATTTTGAATAAAACTGATGTTTTTTACTGCGCATATTGGCAAACTCAATGGCCGTACGCCTTTGCTTTGCTCCCAATGCCGTTTTCAGCGCATGCGCAGTCGGAACCGTGATGTAGTCTATTAGCAAACATAACAGGATAATTACATTCATTTTAGTACACACATAAGTACTTATTCATAACATAATAACTGTCACTTTGCCCTTCGCATCTGAAGGGCAATTGAGAGGCTATTTTTCACCTCCCCTCTCCCCAGATAACCTATCGTGCCAGCTCCCACTGAGAACACTTACTAGTAGCTATGACTCAGTCATACTATAAAGGGGACGGGCATCGGTGGCTCAGTGGTTGCTACTAGCTACTGTTCTTACTGTATCCGTCCAACACATGGACTTTTCGCTGACCAAGCTGTGCTCAGCCCGGCCCCATAGCACATCAACAACAACTTCACCAAGTTGTACTCTTGTGTCTGTGCTCACCTCCGTATTTTGCTACCTCACGTACGATTCAAATGTTATTTATTATTTATTTTGAGTCGAAATTGCAGATATTGGATTCCACAGACTTCTTTTTTGTTAATATTCGCCATCAATGTTTTCGGTACACACGGTTGACCTGGACAACTCCGGAGCTGGCCCCCCTACGTTATCAACAATATCACAACAAAGTAAGAATATGGATTCCTCTTTATCTGATTCTTTTCCAGCCTGCGATGCGATTCAAGTAGCTTTGGACAATAATAAAAAGACGATAGAAGTGGTCACCGCAGGTTGATGTGCAGATAATTGGCTGTCGTATCCTCTGCCTTTTTGAGCCCCATAGGGCCGCACTGACCTAAACAAAAAAAATAAAGGCTCACTTAAGTACTATCATGTATCATTATCTGTCATCCGACCGCTGTCTTTGTTTACATCTGCCAACATACTCTAGGTGGCACCAGTCGTCGCCTCCCCACCCCTTAACTCTTGCTTTCCCCACTAGGAGACGCCACTGTAGCACCATAGTCCTGTCAGCGCCGAGTTTCCTAAACCACAACCAAACCACAACCACAACCAACAATCAACAACCAACCAACCAACAAACCAACTGGCGTAGATTCGGTGATCTTTGAAGCGCAAAACACCCTCCCTGTAGGTCGGATGATACTTGGGTTTGGGTTAGGTTCATTGGTGGATTAGCATCGCGTAGTGTCGGTCGTGTCAGCGCCGAGTTTTTATCGACAAATTGCCTGATCATGCCGGTGTCCAAAACCACAACCAACAATCAACAAACAACCAACCAACAAACCATCTGGGGTACTTTCGGTGATCTTTAAAGCGAAAAAGCGAAAAACATGCCAAATCAATTTTGCAAACCTAAATGCTGAACGTAGTGTTTATTGTCTGATCGCGCCGAACGCCAATCACCAATGAACAACAATCCAACACAACCAACAACCAAACACCAAACAACACAACCAACCAACGAACCGAACAACAACAATAAATCGCAACCAACAAACAACCACAAGCAAACAACAGTCAACACAACCCACAACCAATCCTATCACCAACAAACAACACATAACAAACAACACAACCAACAACAACCAACAACAACCAACCAACAACAAACACAACAACAACCAATCCAATCCTAAACCAAGAGCAAGTACATAATCATTACAACAACCGAATCAATCAACAACCAACATCTAATCCACAAAGACAACAAACCAACAACCACAAACAACACAACCAACAACCAACCAAACAACACAACCAACAACCAACCAACAACAGCAAACCAACAACAACCAACCACACAACAAACACAACAACCAATCCAATCGATTACCTAATCATTACAACCTAATCATTACAACAACCGAAGCAACAACCAGTCAACAACCAACAACAACCACAACAAACAAATAACCACAACCAACAAACAACACAACCAACAACAACACAACCAACCAACCGACCAACAACCAATCCTATCACACCAATCACCAACCACCAACAATCAACCATCAACGCAACCAAAAACAACCAACAAACAACACAACCAACAACCAACAAACAACAACCAACCACCAAACAATCACAACCAACAACAGTCGACACAATCAAATAACAACAACCGAAGCAACAACCAACCGAAGCAACAACCAATCCACAACCAACATCTAATCAACAACCACAACCAACAAACAACCACTCCCAACAAACAACACAACAAAACACCAACACACAACCACAACCAACAACCAACCACAACACCAACAACGAACCACCAAACAACAAACACAACAAACAACACAACCAACCGAACAACAACAACCAGTCCTATCACACCAATCACCAACAACAGTCAACACAACCAAATAACAAACAACACACAAACAACACAACCAACAACCAACCATATCACTATTGTTATGTAGGCGGCGATCATTGGTTGGGTGACACCATTAAATGAACCAACGCTTCGTAGTTTTTTTCACATTATTCATTTGTGCGTAATGCCATTTGATTCTAAACTAATAGAAATCAATGACTATGTGACTTTCTATTATGTCACTCTAGTGTCAGTGTCTATATCCCCCGCCCTACCAAAAACTATGTAGTCGTAGTTTGACAGCCATACGGTTGTTAGGTGGATTATTCTTCTGTTATCTGTTGCATTCGGATTATACTTATGACAGCATTTTCATGCGGTTCTTATGAAGGCCGCGATCATTGGTTGGGTGAGACCAGTAAATTAACCAACGCTTCGTAGTTTGTTTCACATTCTTCATTTGTGTGTAATGCCATTTGATTCTTACTTATGACAGCATTTTTGTGCGGTTTGATGTGCATTCTTTGCTCTGGTATTTCATAGTGTTATATTTCCTTTTGATGATGACTTGCCTTCGGAAAAATGAGACAGTCAAAATTCAAAATACAAACATTGGAAATTAATTTAGGCATATACTGTCAATGTTTTTCCTCCACCTCCATCTGTTATTTTGCCACTAAACAAACCCACTAAGCAAACACATCTGATGTAAACTGCACACAGCCATTTCATACTTGCTGTTTGTCAAAACAAGCGTTTGTGTGTATCTATAATTGTCATTTATGTACCAACAAATTGTTATGAACAGCCATAATACATAGGTTGAAATGGAAGTGCATGTAGTTACTATTACGACAAATAGGCAACTTATATTATGCTTCTATTATCGAACAGGTTTTTCATGTGGTTATTATTGCAACTGATATTGTCATTTATGTACCAAAAAATTGTTATGAACGGCCATAATACATAGGTTGAAATGGAAGTGCATGTAGGTACTATTATGACAAATAGGCAACTTATATTATGCTTCTATTATCGAACAGGTTTTTCATGTGGTTATTATTGCAACTGATATTGTCATTTATGTACCAACAAATTGTATTGAACGGCCATAATACATATGTTGAACTGGAAGTCCATGTAGTTACTATTACGACAAATAGGCAACTTATATTATGCTTCTATTATCGAACAGGTTTTTCATGTGGTTATTATTGCAACTGATATTGTCATTTATGTACCAACAAATTGCAATGAACGGCCAGAAGACCAGTGCTCTGGCGCTGACAAAAGACATTATTCGCTGAATAAAATACATTCAGTAAACCAAAAAATATATATACAGAATTATTCAATATATAGATATTATTTACATTTAATGTACAAATAATGTACAAATATATAGATATATACAATTATTTACATTAAAAGTACAAATAATGCACAAATATATAGATATATACAATATATAGATATTATTTACATTTACATTTACTGTACAAATAGATATATATATTACATTTACATTCAGGGGGGAGCACCACGCTTCTGCCCCTTACTGCTCGCCATGTAGTGTAGCAGGGATGACTGCTTGAAAGCCTTTTGCGGTGGCGAAGGAGATGCACAATCCTCAGCTGTGCTCATAGCCAACGAGGAGGAAGGTTGACTACAACCAAGTAGCACGCCATCCTCATTCTCGATGGCTATGGGCACAACAGCCATTTCCCAACTGCTGTCAGTCTCCACCAAGGGCGCAGCTACAGTTGGGAGAACTGCAGCTTCGCCATCGGTAGAGCTTGACGCGCACGGAATTGTGGGAGATACCTGGACAGGTCGGTGGGGACTCTCAGCACAGGTCTCAAAAGGAGCACTCACAGGGGCCTTCACGATCCGAATGTCAGCCACCATGATGGCGAGGAAGTACTCCTTACGTAGGGCATTCAGGTTGACAATTGGACCAGGAAGACCCACTATGACTGCCCCTAATTTAGCAAGGGCCTCTGGTAGGACCCTTCCAACATTGAAGCCTGCGGGACGTCGACCAAGAAAGGCTTCTGAAAACAAAACAAAATTACACGGTTAGTTAGTAAAGGCTTGGAAGAATATCATACATATATTGTCAGTGGGTCCTGAAAACATAAAATTAACAGGTTAGTAAGGCTGGGAAGAATGACGATTTAACTAATAACTATTGCCCAATAATAACATAAGTAAAATGCAATGGACAATTTCTTTTTAGATTTACCGGGAATTAACAAAAATAAATTGTGATATAGAATATTATACTTTTGTGAATGGATTTCGTAATGGTGATATCAAAATAGGACAGGCATTTATACTCATAAAAATTATCAAGTGTTCGATCGTACCCATATCATCCTGCAGTTTGGTAAGATAGGTAGCACGCATCCTATCCTTGGCACTCGTCGGGTGACCAGGGGCAGCAGCAGGGGCGGCGGCAGCAGCAGCAGCAGGGGAAGCGGCAGCAGCAGAAGGGGCAGCCGGGTTCCTTACTAAGGGTTAGATTTTCACAAACAAGTCGTAAGTCATGTGTTATAGATTGTGGGAAGCGGTATATATATAACTTTGATTGAGAATGCAGTTGACTGAACGAAATAATGAAAAGCAAATACAGGTAGGTAGCACAACACATGTGTCACAGAGGCATATTGGTTACAGAGGCTAGAAAATCGACATGTTTTGATATTGAGAAGAGCGACTTGGGATTCGGGTAAAACTTTTCATACACCAGTTGTAAGTCCTTAGTGATAGATTGTGGGTAGGGGGAAAAACAGAGAATTGGCATTCAGCTAAAACTTACCATCGTTACAATCAAACCCGTCCCGGAAGAGCGCCCAGTTTTTTAAAAAAAACTGCGGGGCAGTGCCAGAGCAGATGTCCACGTTGCCCCGCGGAGACTTGAGAAATAAGAGCATGTCTACCTCACCGTCTGTGTTGAGGTCGCACAGCAGGTTGGCCTGGATCAATACCGCAAATAATGTAGGTTCTTTTAACAAGGCTAGATAAAAAAAGCGATATAAATTCATATAGAATAGTAAATGGGTCAACTTTAGGTATATATAACAGACACAAGTAAAATAAATTGACATATAAAACAATGCTGACAGAATAGTATCTGGGTCAACATTAGGTACATATAACAGCCCCAAGGAAGATTATGAATTATTATGGTAGACTAATATTCAGGCTTGCACAGACGGTGTGAAGACATTTTACATTCGGTAGATGTAACAGACACAAGGAATATTAGGGAATATTAGCATAGACTAATATACCTCCTTGCACAGACGGTGATAAGAAGCATTCACCGCGGCAACTCGCTCCTCACGGGTCATTTGTTCAGGACACATCTGAGCGAGCTGCCGGGCATGGTCACTGTAGGTGTTGCGCTCAGCGGGGAGAAGCGCTCTCCACCCAGCCAGCCAAGCAGTCTGCTTCTCGGCGAAGGTCCCGGTGGCTGAAATATTTACGAATTACATTCAATTAATGTTTGTTTGTATCTGTTTTAAGTCCATGTCTACATGTAATGATATTCCAGTGTCTACCAAGTGTGTAACAAAATAGGTATAAGGCATATCATATCAATGACAACATAACTTGACTAGGTAGAAAAACAATCGACTAAATATCTAAATAATTTGTAATGCTTGTAACGCTAAACCATTAAAATCATGCCAGGACATTAGCCATCAGTACCGTGGCGTGTAAATAGTTACGCAACTATTATTCGAGCAGAGTGTAGGTTAGTCTTTTGTGAAAGAGTATAAAGACGTGCTGTCAACCAATTTTTGGATTGACAAACCTACATTGCCATATAATAGTTTCAGATAATTACAGCTAAAAAAAAATACTTCGGCCAACGTTGATATGGAATCTATATAATTTACCAGACTGGGTGGAGCGCTTGTAGAGGTCGAACCCCGTTGTGCGCTTCGCCTGCTGTACGGAAAGGCAAACCTTTTGGCGAAGGCTGTCGGGGTCCGCGACGGCAGAAGCGGCTGGAACGCACCGCTCCTGCGCATTTCGCGCATGTTGCTGATGCTCACCTAAAGGGAATGCGAAATGCGCGAAATAGGTTTGAGAGATGTATTTGGTTCAGAGGATTGTGCACGGGAAAATAATATGATTCGCTTTATATAAACCACCTAGCGAGGTAGTTTATATGAAGCGAACTAGCCTAGGTTGGCCCATCTCGCCCGTGTGAACGCAACCAAATTATATGAGGCGGATTAAGGACGTCACACTATATAATATAATTTGGTCTATGAACCTGCTAGCTGTGCACAGATATTTTTTTCATCATTTATTTTTAGGGTTTCACTGCCCAGCAGAAGTTTTTACGGTTCCAAAACAATATGATTCAGTCCATACATATCTAGATCGAACCCACACTCTCTCGTGCCGGCGTCAATGAACCCAAAATGGCGCTGGTTAGTCTGTACTTGCTCATGCGCAGATATCCACTTCCGCCTTAAACCGAGTCAAAGCACTGCCCGTGTGAACGCGAAACACTTTCAAACTAAATCGATTCATATGATTCGCCTTGTCTTAAATCGCTTTATATTTTGCCCGTGTGAACACGGCTTTAGATTTAAAAGCGAAATATACACATTTGGTTGGATGAGTATAACCGGAAACAGGCCACAGGGGGTCGGGTCACTTACTAGTTACATAACTAATTTCGGAAGGGGGGTAAGATGATTAATTGATTCTAACCTTGACTGCGCGCAACGACATGTTGGCAGCCTCCGCAGCCCGCAGCAGTTCCGGCTCGAAGGGCTTAGATGTGCTTACAAGCCCATCGTTGTAGAACTGCTGCAGGATAGCCCGCTGCTCAGCTGTGGTGGAAACCACAGTCTGCAAAACCAAAACCAAACAAACCTAAATACTGATTATTAAACCTACAGATTAAACCTACAGATTAAACCTAAAGATTTAGACATAAGCCGTGTTCACACCCACAACCTACTGGAGGCGAACTAGATGAGGCGACTCAACACGAAAGCCTACCCCCATATTCTTGGTGTCATATTAAAGGGCGGTTCAAAGCTCTTTCCAGTGCTGCCTTTTGTTTTATTATTGAAGGGCTTTGAATCTGTTTGAATTTGTTTGGCACATATTACATACCTACCCTACAAAATTTGACGGTCAAATACAGAATCCTACAACACAAAAACCATATATAGACGGATATAAGTCAAATACTCACACGTTTCGAATCGGGGGCACCATGAGAAGACATCGTTGGAGATAGGAGGTGATAGGAGTGATGTGAGGTGTGTGAGGTGCGCGAGTGTGAGAGTGTGTGAGTAGATTTGAGCTGGTGTGCGAGCAGTGCGGTGAGGCGAGGCATGGTCAATCGGTCAAGAGGTCAATCGGTCAGACAACTAGTGGTAACGAAATGAAGTATGTTTCAAGCAGGTGGTGCCATCGGGCGTGAAGATTTGCAACTAGAAAAGAAGACGACCGTCTGACCTCCGTTGTCCGGTGCTGCCAGCTGGAGATATTAAGTTAGAACCCTGAAGATCAATGATGGCACCACCTAGTGCCTATGGCGGGAAGCAAAAAGTGCAGCCGCAAACAAACCTTAAGGTAAACCATGGTTGTTACTGCATAACTACATCCAGTAGAAGAAAAGTCGATGCAGTAGAAGAAAAGTCTATTCCTTGATTTCCACTCAGCAAAAATAAATTAGGGATTTGGTTGCGTCCTATAAAAATGTTGTGGTGAACTATAGAAATGTTGTGGTGGACTATAGAAATGTTGTGGTGAACTATAGAAATAATTAAATAAATTAATACATAAATAAATGCATAAATTAATAAATGCCTGTAACTACTGTTGTCACTATCCTGCATTGCCGGACCACCTATGCATCCTCAGCCAATCGGTCCCGCCGAGTGAGGGCCCTCTTTTTGCTAGCTTTGGACGAATGTGGGGGTTTAGGTAGGCTCAGTCTTTTCATATGTCAGGCTTTGGACAAACATGGGGGTTTATGTAGGCTTAGTCTTTACATAGGTCAACCTTGGACGAATGTGGGGGTCCGGCCCCTCCTGACAAGAACAACAGATATTCACGGAAAAACGGCACAGAATGCCCTTAGGCCGAGTGAGCCACATAAAAAATGTGTCATACGGTGAACTGAGTCGTACACAAAAAAGGCAGCGAGTCACTCGCTGCCCATTCTTACGGAGACTCAGAAAGGGGTATGACCGCGGGTTGGGTGCAGCTCCTGATTGGCTGTGCCGCGTTGCCCACCCTTTCGCCTGTCGGAGGCCCCCCTCCCCTGCCCCCGCGCCCCCTCCCAATTTCTCCCCTCACTGCCCTTCCCTGCACCACTTGTCGACGACCTGTCGACCCGAGCTAAATTACAACCCACCCATCTTCTGTTATTTGTTCATCGTTCTCCTTTGTTCCTTTTTTCCGTTTTTTTTCCTTCACCCTAGGGACTTGATTGAGGTCACTCCTGTCTCTTCTTAATTACGGTTTATTTATTGTTGTTTTACGTCCTAGCAACAGCTAAGGTCATATCAGGACGGGTATCTGCTTGTGACAGTGCGCACCAATGGTGACTTTATAGTGCTGCCCCACTGGGAAACCAGGCCACCAACACCATGACCCCCATATCCCACTCAGTCACATTATCCTGACACTGAGCCAACCAGTCCTTGCCCTATCCTAATAATGCCAAGCACCAGGCTAGGAAGCGTGAAGTATCAATTTTTAAATCATCGGTTTGACTCGACCAGGATTCGAACCCACAAACTCATGTGTTCGAATCTCCCGATCTCCGAAAACAGGAGTCGGACGCTCTACTCACTCTTAATTAAGGGGTCATCCAAAGTTGTCAACAGTTTCATAGCCATACAAAGCGTACGACCAAGAGGAACGGGGAAATCTTTTGAGTACAACTTTAATTGCTTAATAAATTATTGATATTTTTCAGCACAATTTAATTTATTTTTAAATGTGTGTATAGAGTGTTAACATCAAGTAAGATATTAATACATACAAGGAAGCGTATTCTTCAGTGTTATGTGTGGTCCACTCTAATGTATGGGGCTGAGACATGGACAATCTCTAAGAAAATGTACAAACGTTTAGCAGCATTTGAGATGTGGACTTATCGAAGGATGATGAAAATATCATGGACAAAGAAGATCACCAACAAAGAAGTTCTCAGAAAAATTAAAAATAAGAAAAGCTTGTTTGCCACTATACAGACAAAGAAACTTATTTATTTTGGCCACATCATTCGTCAGAGTTCAATATACCGTACATTGTTGGAAGGGAAGGTGAATGGCAGCAGAGGGAGAGGGAGACCAAGAACATCATGGTTTACAAATATTTCACAGTGGACAGGCTTGAATTATTCACAGTCTATCAGAACAGCACACCATCGGGACAAGTGGAGAACCATTGCATCCAACCCTCGACTAGAGGACGGAACTATTGATTGATTGATATTAATTGATTAAATAGGGACATTTTCCATCGCAGACATTTTCCTCATTCAAATGTTCCTTGTCCTATACTAGTAATGCCGAATGCCAGTATCGGTACCAACAAGTATCAATTTGATCAGTTTTACTCAAGCAGGGTTTGAACCTGGCGGTTCGAATCGCCTGACCTACCAAAACAGGAGGCGGACACTCAACTCATTCAGCCGATCACCTTGGAGAGCTAGGTCTAGAAAAGAGTTTTTATGGATAGGTAGTGGCAATAGACCCCCGCCAGTTAAGCTAGTGACATCTATTGGCAGAATCTGGAACCACTCTAGTTGGGTACTTTTCCTGGGTGCCTGTGATTTCAGATGCTATATCTCTGTAAAGAATGCATGGACAAATAATAGAATTCCTGATAATATTCATATATTCATATAGCAACAGGCATCAAGCACCTATCCTCGTAAAATATATATATATATATATATATATATATATATATATATATATATATATATATATAAAGACATGTATAATGTATTTTTCTTCAGTTTTTTGACACTGTTTATGTTAGCAGCTGTTTAGTTTCCGGACATCCTCCCCCCCCCCCCACGTCGAAAGTTTTGAACATGTCCAAAACCTTGACGCGTGCTGGCGTAGCTCGACATAACCTGACGTATCTCAACGTAACTCGACGTCGGCCTAACATAATCATGACGTAACCCCACGTACCTGAACGTAATGACCAAATTTCACCTAAGTCGGCTCATGTTAGCTCGTTACGTCATAGTGTGACAGGCCTATAACGAGCAACACTCCCGCGGCCGGTGCTCGGGTCCGTTCCGGTTGATTTGCAGCCGTGCGAATCTGGACAAGCTGACAGCAGTCCTCATGTCGGTCGACGGCTTCCCTTTACAATCTCATATAGAAGTTGGCCGATAACAACTGTCGTCGACTGCACCGCTGATATACGATCCCTTGGTCCGATACCTTGGTCCGATCGTCACAGTTTAAAATCTGCGGGCAGAATGAACAAATATGGCGGCCCGGCTGCGGAACCCGCCGTTTTGGTGCCACCTAGGGCAGTCCCGGGCTTGCCGGGAACAGCCATTGATTGGACAATATCTAACGAGCCGAATGCAGGATAATTAATTATTAATCGATCGATAATATTAATAATAGAACCATTTATTTCCGACATTTATATACGCATAATATATTATACTCCTTATATATAAAAAGACATCTATATCGTATTTTTCTTCAGGAATTTCACTCTCTTCATGTGTATTACACCACAGCAGTAAAGCTAGTGACATCTATCGGTGGAATCTGGAACCACTCTATTCGGGTACTTTCCAGCATAACTGGCAGGGTCTACTATGCAAGTTCCCAACAATTTAAACGGTATTGACATAGCGTTGTTGCCAATACACATCCCTGATTTCTAGATCTACTTTGCTGGTTGGAGTATTAGAGCTACATGACATTGGTTGTCAAACAGGTTAAATGCAGGGCATTATTTGTGGTGATAGTCATTGCAATGACCTTATACCATCTGAGCGATTGGATTGATCAATGGCATTTAATAGCAATTTTATAATCCCATCCCACTGTTATATGCATAAATATCCCACTCAGTTGCATACAAGTTAGCGACTAGTATCAAGTTAGTAAAAGTGTGCTTAGACTCAGCCAGGGATCGAACCCACGACCCTCCTGCCTTGGAATAGGGTGGTATATCCACTTGGTGAATCAATACTGATATCTCCATAAACAGCAACAGGTTTTATAAGTGCTACTACATTATGGGGAGAAGGGGGGAGGGGGACGGGGTGGGGGTGATATTCAAAACAGGATAATTTGAGAAGCCACCTAGTAACAGGATTGCCAATCTCCACTGATCAATGCCCACAATCAATCATGCTGAATTGTGCATGTTACTAGTAACATGAGTAATTTGCAGACGGGACGGCACCCACCAGCCAAAACACAGATGCCCCACACTCATACCCGAGAACTAACTAACCACCCCAGCCATAGGACTACGGTGGCGCCACCTTGTGTGACCCCCACCAACTCCCCACTTACAACAAGCCTCTCAGTTCCCGCCAAAACAATCACGTGACCTCCCGATTTGAAATTAAACCACCTCCACGGCCCGCACTTCGCCTCCAGACGTCAACCGGACAACTCCTCAAGCCTATCTTCACCCACCCACACCGCTAATAAGACACTAACAGGTAGGGTTGAGGGTTCGGTTTCAGCATAACATCTACTGGGGGGGAGGGGCGAATGCCCAAGGGAATAATTACCATGACAACCACACCTGTATATGATCACCTGTTCTCTACCTGAATAAACAGCCATTATAACACTGTCTCCGTCTGTCTAATTATCGCTCAGTGTCCGACGAGCAGAATAACACTGAACCAAGAAGTTGAAATTAAAGCTGCACAGTCCGATGAAAGCTGCATATTTTCTAATAGCCCTGTCACATTACGACGCTTCTTGCCAACGTGCGTTGATGTATGTGATTTTTTGGCAGAACGTGGGGATACGTCAGGAAACGTTACGTGCGCGTAAGGCGCCCGTTGGTAATCATTGATGGACGGCGACGGTCGGCGACGGTCGGTGGCGCGTGTCACCAGATCACCAAAGTTTTGTGCTTGCACAAAACTTTCGACGACCGACAACGACCGACAATGCGCGGGTGCCAACATTATGGCGACGTCAGAAGCACGTCGACATCACTGGAATAACATTATGCAAACGCTAGGCACACACCGCGCGCGCGTGAGGGTCTTTCCACACGTTGCGCCAAACTGTTGCTTAAACAATTTGTTGTTGGTTTACGTACTAGCGACATCTAAGGTCAAATCAGGACGGCACGCCAAAACATGCTACCAATACGTTGCACTGACGCCGATAAGTTTGATGTGTCTCGACGATTAAAAGTGATTTTTCGCGTTGGCGGCGTGCCGGCGAGAAGGGTCGTAATGTAACAGCACCATAAACCATTGACACCAATCTAGATTTAAGACCACACACGATTGCCGCATGAGTTGAGCGTCCGCCTCCCGTTCTGGAAGGTCATGGGTTCGAAGTCGTGGGTTCGAACCCTGGCCGAGTCAAACCAATGACTTATAGATTGATACTTGTCTCTACCTAGCCTGGCGCTCGGCATTACTAGGATAGGGCAAGGAGCAATGGAATGAGGAAGATCAATTGTTTGTGATTGAAATTTCACATGCTTAATCAACTAATGCAACATCAACAAAAAACATAGCTCCGAGTGCACTTTTTTTTTCTTGAAGATTTATACTGCCTATCAGGGATAAGTCTAAATAGACTTGTTTTCACCATTAGACAGTTTGTCGATAGAAAGCCCGAGTCTACACTTTTACCGACCCAACGGATTTTTAACCTCCAACACCACATAGACATGGAATGAGCGCAACTGGCCTTTGATGACGCTGTAAGTTATACACAGCGGTGGAAATCCAAATTGGCAGAGGTGGGGGGGGGGGGGGCATGGGGAATTGAATCACTGACCTTCAGATTAGGAGTCCCACCTAGAAAAAGGCAGACACTCTAACCACTCTGCCACAGAGAACACAACAACTACTTGAACTTGTTGCTACATAGGAGAGGGATTACTTCAATTTAACAGACCCTGTTATTCGCGAAACCGTCTGTGTTCAGCATTTCGATGTGCATGCCATAAATAATGTTCTATGTTTTCACTTATCATAAATATCTCCAATGTCAAAACTTTAAAATTAATGAAAATTACTTTAAAAGAAATTAAAGTGGATAATAACAATAAATCTATGAGATATTTATCTAAAACAAAAAGTGGGGTATACCGCTTTATGCGAATATTATTTGGAATGTAGCCTTCCCACCCTTTTCTTCCCCCCCCCCTCCCGCCCCTCCCGCTGGCTTTGCAATCTGAACAGGGCGTTGAGCGGGGTGCCGGGGTGAGGGCATACCCTGACTGTTTTTACTCAAGAAGAAAACAACGAACCATGGTATTTATTCGTGGTCAGTAGGAAGCAGGATTGGGTATAACATATAAGACAACTTTATTTTCATAACAGGCTTTCTTGGCCAGCTCTACTCAATGCAGCTGTGAGTAACAGGCATGCATGTGAAGTTACACAGTAATATGCGCATAATAGAGTGCATGACATATCACAATAATAATCTCAGTACATTTGATATCAGTTGTAAAATATTCCGATATTCAGCAAGGGGAGAATGCAAATGTTCTATTACTGATCCGTGTACGTGACCAGGCGCATGTGTCGATATATATATATGGGTTAGTGGTTCTGAGTGGGATGTAAATCGACATGGTGGCGCTGGGAGGCCTGGGCGTGATTGTACTCAGTGCCTACCCCTTCTGCTGGGGTAGGGGTCACCACACTCAAAAGGTCAAGGCTGGTGGTGGCCATGGGGCCATACAGCTACTGATGGTGGGCAGACCATTGGTATCCATGGAGACCAGGAATGCTGGGTTCTTATTGGTGAGACCAGGAATGCTCGATTCCCATTGGTGAGACCAGGAAACGCTTGATTCCCATTTGGTGGAAGGAGGTGGTATGATACTCTACAATGAACCCATGTAAGGGGCGTTTTATCTCAGCCTGGAAAATGGCAACCATTACCCCATTCACAAAGGTGGAGACAAACAAAACATGGGAAGCTACAGGCCAATATCAATTCTTCAAACCCCAGGCAAGCTCATTGAAAAAGTGTTACATAGACACATCAATGAACACCTGGAAAAAAACGATATACTAAACGAAAGACAAGGGGCCTTTAGGAAACTGCACTCCACATCAAAAACAATAGCTAACCTAACAAATGACATAATGGCATCAATGAACCAAAAACAATTAGTTGGAGCTGCCTTCATTGACTTCAGCAAAGCATTTGACACAGTAGGCCACAAAATACTACTGGAAAAACTAAAAACCATGGGCATAAAATCCAACACTATGGATTGGATAAGATGCTACCTGAACAAGAGGCAACAGAAAACAAAAATAAAAAATACACTATCAGACAACCAACCTGTCACCTGTGGTGTACCCCAAGGGTCAGTGTTAGGGCCACTACTCTTTATAATCTATATAAACGATCTTGAAAAATGGTTGCAAACTGAATGCCTCCAACTATATGCAGATGACACAGTCATATACGCAAATGGCACCACAGAAGAGGAGGTAATAACTAAACTAAATAAACTCCTACTAAAACTAGATGAGTGGTGTGAGTCCAACAAAATAACCATCAACACAAGCAAATCAAAAACAGTACTCTTCTCGCATAAACAAATGCCAGAAAGAAAATTACACTGTAAGTTAGGAAACCAAACACTAGAAAATGTAGACCATTACAAATACCTAGGCCTTGAGTTGGACAGCCAACTAAACTGCAACCTATGTATAAATAAAATTATACAAAAAGTAAACCACAAACTGTGGCTATTTGCAAAGCTAAGAGACTACATGACACAAGAAATGTCAATCAAAATCTTCAAGGGCATGGTGCTCCCCTATTTTGACTATGGAGATGTAAACTACATGGGTGTGAGGAAAGAACTACTAACAAAACTGCAAACACTGCAGAACAGAGCCCTAAAAATCTGTCTAAGTGTAGACAAGCTGCACCCCACCTATGACATACACAAAAGAACCAAAGTGAAATTACTAGAAAATAGGAGAATAATTCATTTGAAAACATTAGCATATAGCTATAGTCAAAACATTAAACTTCTAACAAAACCACAAAGGGCTACTAGAGCAAATAATGCGCCACTACTAAAGCAGACCAGAAGCCAAATAAAAGCTCATGAGAGAAGCACGCTGGAAATGGCTGCCAAGGTGTGGAATGCCCAAACGGTAAAGGAACAACAAATTCCTGACCTAAAAACTTACAAAAAATATCTGTGCAAAATAAGGCTAGGAAACTCCCACTAAGCTGCACTGCAAAGGGGCATGTGATATGTCACGGCCCACCAGCGGGACGCCCAATGGAAGGTAACCATACCAAAAGTAGCCAGATAACACACCACACAGCTATGTACAAGCCTATGATATGTAAATAGGAGTAGACTAGTCTAGTAATAAGAGTAGAAAAAATAAATACATATATACCAAGAAAATCCAAAAAAAGTAACATAGGCTATTAACCATACCAACCAATTATCTACCTGCTACTGAAATGCAGGCAAACACATACCTTATCAGCAGCCACTGTGTGGTAAGATAACACCAACACTACGACTGGCCAGCATTGAAAACAAGCCTGGGTACCTGGGCTTATATGCTATGGACAGTATAAATACAGCCTCAATAAAAAACTTTAAAAAAAAAAAAAACTATATAAGCAATGAACCAGAGGGATGGACTCTCTCGTCTTCTATATACTTTACTCTCCTCCTTTCTCTTTGTCTGTATTGTTTTCCTCATAGCCTCCATACACAGCCACAGATCCGAGAATTAGATTCTACAAGTGGTCTGTGTGCGAGTAGCTTGTGGTAGGTGCGAAGCTGGGAGTGTTGTTGAGGGTGGTTTGTGATTGGTCACGTGGTTTATAGGGTTGCCCAGTGAGGTGATTTGTCTGTGTAATTGGCAGGTGGGAGAGGCTGCTTACCCACCTGTCCTCTGTACCCCCAGCAATGACAGCGAATGAGCGCCACCCGCTCATTTAACCCAATTCACATATTCCAGCTACTTAGCTGTTGCCCTATGCCTTGTCTGAATGGGTTTCCCTTGATGGTCATTATCGCTTATGTCTGAACTGTCTGGTTGTTGGAGGTGTCTGGGTACCAGCTCCTCTCCGCTCAACACTGCAAATATGGCTCCTGCGCCTCCAATGCGCACCCACACCTGCCTATCTGCCTTCGCTCGCCCACAATTTGGACATTAAATAAATGGAGGGGGCCTTTTAGGAGGTTCCAGCCAGAATTCGCTCATCCTGTCGTTCGAGTTGTCAGAGCGGAAGAATAAATAATATGGCCAGAGACGAGATGCAGTCTGGCTGCGTCCGATAAAGTGGCAGTTTTTATTTTGGTTTCACATTACAGTCGTTGAAATTGATCAGGTCACAGGGTTAAGACCCAGGACGCCCCTCCTCCATTCTGCTTACTATATTGGTTTAACTCTGCATACAAGATTCACCCCCTACCCAGAGTAGGGGTGAATGACAACCCTGCTTAAACCCAAGGAAGAATTGCTTCAGTAGAAACTAAAATACATCGGACTCTGCAACTCTAAGCTTTGCTGTTGCCGCCCCTTCACTCGTAGATCTCAATAACAATCGCCCTGGTTGCTGCTCGTTTAGACGTGGTCACGTGGTGTAGGGGCGGACATTAGCCACCCTGGGGCTGGTGGTTATTGTAACATAGCGATCCAGCCTATATGTGATGTATAATGTATTCATCATCATCATCATCATGTTGTCGGTCGCGATGCGACAAAGACTGCTTTCATTACTTGACTGCCGCTCTCCATTTAGCTCTCTGCTGTGAGATTTGCGTCCATGAGTATGCGAGGAGTATAAAGATACATAAGGGAATATTACTTACTATTATTATTGTTATACTCCATAAGATGCAACACTGTACTGGTGCTGCCATCTCGGCTCACCTCACCTCCACCGGATGTTGACCAGCGTCAGTCGCACTGGAGGATTTCTATTTTGTTTATGGGCAATAGCATATAATCCCTTGCCAGATATTAAAACTACTCAATCCACTACCCTATTGTGTCTCTGCTTATTGTACTGCAGATAGATTTACATATACATAAGTTCGCCATGCACTGCAGTTTTAGGTCTGCATTTCTTCTTCCAGTCGAAAACATGCGAAGACTTTGATCTGGATGCAGATGGCAGCGGTTGGCTTGGATATGGATGGGTAGATGAACAGCTTTCGGAGGAATAGACTAGAAACGTTGTACACCCAAAAACCTTCCGAGATGGTGGGCGAGGTGCATGCTGGTACCCCCCCCCCCCCATACCCCCAGCTGGAGGGGGAGGGGGAAGAACCACTACAGAGCTTCTTACACGCTATAAAGAGTTGATCACTTCTATATGTGCATACGCGCCTCTGTGTTATAAAATTATACAATGCGCCTGACACTTGTCAACATTCGGTGCAGGTGAGGAGGGCCACACATGGCGCCACTGGTAGTGTTGAGTCTTACAGAGTATAGCAATATAATAATAATTCACTTACATATCTTTATACTTGCATAATGTGTTATACATCATCTATATATGTATATATCTGTATATATGTCTATGCATATAGACGTACAAATATGCATATATCCATACCTAGGAATATGTGTTTGTTTGTTGTTTGACACCCTAGCAATATCTAAGGTCATACCAGGACGGGTACCAATTTGTGACAGTTTATAATCATGGCGACTGTACCTGTATACAATACTGTCCCACTGGGAGAGCAGGATGCCAGCACCACGACCTGATATTTCACACAGTTACATTATCCTGGCACTGTGCTAACCAGTCCTTGTCCTATCCTATTGATGCCGAGCGCCAGGCTAGGACAGGTAGTGACGAATATCAATTTTATGAATCAGGTTCTGTTGGATATCATCTATCAGACCTTTTTCAGTGGGAGCTGCTGCAAAGAACAAATAGTTCTTCCGTTACCAGCCACATATTGAGCATCCTTCCCGGAAGGAGCCATTTTGAGGTGATGTGCAGTAAAGATGTAGGACATTGTTTGACTTCCTACATATAAGTAATTAACCAGACAGGATGGCCGATTGAGTTAGAGCTTCCGTCTCTCGTGTTGGTAGATCGTGGGGTCTTGGGTTCGAACCTATGTCGAGTCAAACCAATGACTTAAAAATTGAAATCTGCTGCTTCCTAGCCAGGTGCTTGGCATTATTAGGATAAGGCAAGGAGCAGTGGAATGAGGAAGGCCAATTGTCTCGCGATTGAAATTTCCCTTGCTTAAACAACTAATGGACCAACAAAAAGACGTAATTAGTCTGGGGAACACTCCAGTTATCTACTCATGTTCTAGTTTCATGGGCGAGTTGAATTGAGTTAAATCGAGTTGAGTTGAGTTGCTATGAGTGGATCTGAGCAGATCTGAGTTAATTTCATTTGTGTTGATTTGATTCGATGCGACTGAGTGGGATATTAGTTCATGGTACTGGTGGCCTGGTCTCCCAGTGGAACAGCACTATAAAGTCACAATGAGTGCGCACTGTCACAAGTGGCTACCCACCCTGATATGACCTTTCATGTTGCTAGGATGTAAAACTCCAACAACCAACTGACCAATCAGGTTCTATGGACGCGTCACTTACTTGATTGTCAATTGTCTCGGTTTGATTGCATATCAGGTTTTTAACGGAATGTTAACCATCTGAAGAGACTGAATGTTGGCAATTGATCTCATTGACGGATAATCTGCTACCCATCTGAATGTCCTTAGTCTTGGTCCCGGATTACAACATTCAGCAACATGCAATATCTTTGTTATTCACATCAGCAACAATTATTTAATTTGATCTTTTTTTTTTTTGTGTGATGATTTTATTTAACCTGCCCGTAATGGATAAATGCGTTAATGTTTGTTTTCACTGGTGATCAGCGCTAGTCCAATTTGATTCAAATCTTTAGAATTTTGTTTGAGTAATTATTTAGGTTGTTTGTTTATGGGTTTTAACTCTTTGTACATTGCAAACAGTCCCAAATCCGGTTTTTACAATACTTTGTGTTAATCCACTTACCTATCGTTAAACAAATTGTTTTTGCACATTTCTATTACAGCTTGTTAATTTCAATAGTTGCTAGAAAGGGCTGAAGGTATGTCTATTCATGCAATTCAGCATGTTGGTTTTGATAGGTTTATATAGTTACTTGTTTGTGTTGTACTAAGGCAATATACAACATCAGTCAGCATTTTGCCTGTGAACATTGAAGTCATGCAGTGGTTTTTGAAGGTTACATTATTTATTAGTAGTTTCTTAAACACTGCTATGTTTTCTTAATTCTCATCATTTAATAACCAGTCCATAATTATATTTATAATGGAATTATACATCAATAACTGTCATCATTTAATAACCAGTCCATAATTATATTTATAATGGAATTATAATACATCAATAACTGTCGTGGGGCTGATGAAAATGTGAAATATTGCGCCTAGAGCAGGACTCTAACCCACATCTCTTTGCATTCTGGGCCAGTGTGCTAACCATTACACCACCTAGGCTCCTTGATATCACCACACTACCCATGCCTACCTGTCAATATGGCTCCTTGCCTGAGAGGTCAGTGCAGACTACTACAATCGTCCCCCTGGAATTGTAATTCTTTTAATGCTTACAATTACATACACAGAGGCAGTGCACTTACAAATACACAGGGTAGGTTCAACAACTAATGCTTTTACAGGATCCTGGTCATGGCCCCAGTGGTGTGGGGGTGATGAAAATGTGAAATATTGCGCCTAGAGCTGGACTCGAACCCACATCTCCTTGCATTCTGGGCCAGTATGCTAACCATTATAGAACATAGGGTCCCTGTTGAATCGAGGTGAGATGATGTGAGTTGAGTTGAGGTGAGTTTATATGATTGGATCTGAGTTGATTAAATTTGATTCCAGTTGAGTTAAGTTGAATGGAGTTGACTTGAATCAATATAATGGGATGTGAGTTGTTCTGAGCTGATTTGAGTTGATTTGCTTTGATTTGACTTTGAGTTGAGTTGAATGGAGTTGACGTGAATCGAGCTGAGTTGACTTGAGCTGAACTGAGATGTGCTGAGTTGAGTTGACTTGGACTGAGTTGATTTGACTCTAGGTGATTTCAAGTAGGTTTAATTGAGTTAAGTTGATCTGATCTGAACTGATTTGATTTAAATTGATTTCATCTGCGCTGAGTTGAGCTGAGCTGAGCTGCTTAGAATTGATCTGAGTTGGGTTGAATCACGTTGAGTTGAGCTGATTTCTGACGAGCTCAATTGAGTCGAGTTGAGTTCCCCAATTCCAACCAGCGTTTACTCATCGCCTGTGCCCACCCTATCTACCCCACAACGTGCAGTGCACCGACACTGAACTGCAGTAACACCTCTTGAACCGACCACTTCGACAGATCGACTACTCCCCTATATTGATCGCTTTATTTGGGTCCCAAACGATCGCCCACACAACAGGATTGTAACAAAATGAAAAACTCCCTAAGCCTCCCTTATTGGACCATTTAAAGTTGGTCCCATGGTTGGTCGATCTAGAGAGGTTTTACTGTATACAGTAAAACCTCTCTAACCGACTACCTCCACTGATCGACCACTCTCCTAAATCGATCGCTTTATTTGGGTCCCAGTAATACCATTGTAACCATATTCTAACTCCCTAAGTGCACCACCTCCCAAAATGGACCATTTAAAGTCGGTCCCATGGTCGGACGATCTGGAGTGGTTGTGCTGTTTATATATTATATGTAGAGAGAGAGAGAGATAAATATATATATATATGATGTATAAACATTATATGAGTATAATTAATTAGAAGCTTTCCACCTCAGCTTATATTATTCTCCTCCCTGAGTCATCTACTGCAGGGTTCTTCACGTTATTCTAAAACTTCTTAAACCGACCACTTCCCTTAATGTACCATTTAAAGTCGGTCCCATGGTTGGTCGATTTAGAGAGGTTTTACTGTATATGGTCCCCCCCCCGTTCGCACCCCCACAGACACCCCTACCTCAACTTACAAAGTCCCCTGGCGGAGACGACACACAACAAGCACCACGGTTGTTATTTGTAAATTGTAGTCCCCATCTCAGGTCATTGCGGATCGCCTAAGGTTTGTTGCAGATCCAGCCCAGCAAATCGATGCCTGACGGCGGGCAGGCGTGGACATGTAGACCGGGGGAGTGCTACGGGCTGCCCGGCCGGAGTGCCCAGCAGGCAGGTGAGCAGAATGCCCCGTCGCTGGAGCCATAATGTGCGCGGCCCTTATAAAAGAAACAACATTCATTACACTTGTATGGTTCCTGCAACACTGCCACCGGATATATGTCTCAGGTGCCATAGAAGTGCTTTCATGCAGCAGCACTTCAACACTTTTGCAGGCAGCTTTCATGAAATGTACCAGCATTGTAACCATCTACAAGAAAGCTGATCGAACAGACTGTGGGAACCATAGAGGAATCTCTCTTCTTTCCATAGCAGGCAAGATCTTCGCCAGGATTCTATTCACATAACACCTGATGTAGTTCTGGAGACACAGTGTGGCTTCAGAGGTAACCGGAGCACCGTGGATATGATATTTTGTCTCCCACAGCTACAAGAAAAGTGCATTGAGCAGGACCGACCACTGTACATGGTATTTGTCAATTTCACTAAGGCGTTCGATACAGTCCGGTGGACCGGGCTATGGCACCTACTGAGGAAGTATAGATGCCCAGAGAAGTTCACAACTATGATCGAGGCTCTTCATACAGGAATGATGGCGAATGTTAGTATTGGAGGGGAAGTCTCGGAATCGTTCGGGGTTACCAATGTGGTCAAGCAAGGTTGTGTACTGGCCCCCAAGCTCTTCTCCATATTCCTATCAGCAATGCTCAAGGAGGCTTTCCGAGGCATGGGGGATGGCGTCTATATACAGTCCAGACAGAGCGCTGACCTATTCAACATCGCACACTTCAGAGCGAAGACCAAGACTACTCGGATACTGGTGAGAGAGCTGCTATTCGCAGATGACAGTGCACTGCTTGCCCACTCTGCTGAAGAGATCCAGAAAATAGTGGACTCTTTCTCCGATGCATCAAAGAAGTTCGGCCTGAAGATTAACATCCAGAAGACGGAGGTGCTGTACCAACACAACTCTACAAGAACCTGAGAGGAGGATATTATGGTTGATGGAAACAAGCTGAACTCTGTTCCGGTATTCACCTACCTCGGAAATACTATATCAAGTGATGGATGCATTGATGCTGAAATACAGAGGAGGATGGGCAAGGCTAGCACATCTTTCGGTCGACTACATCAGAGACTCTGGAACAACCACCATGTGTCCATGTGGGTCAACGGCAAGATCTACTGTGCAATCGTGCTATCCACCCTACTATGCAGAGCCGAGGCCTGGACAGTGTACAGACAACAGGTGAAAAAGCTGCATGCCTTCATGATGCAACATCTGCGTTCGATCATGAGGCTAACCTGGAAGGACCAAGTGACAAATAAGGAAATACTTGAACGGACCGGACTGCCCTCTGTGGAAGATCTTCTGATCAAAAAGAATCTCCGGTGGACTGGACACCTCATGAGGATGTCATCAGACAGGCTACTAAAGCAGATCCTCTACTCTCAACTGTCTTCTGGTTATAGAAAGAGAGTTCGCCCTCATCTCAGGTTCAAGGATACCATCAAGAGAAACCTGAAGCTGAGAGACATTAAGACCAACTCATGGACATCACTCTCACAGTAGAGAGCTAAATGGAGAGCGACAGTCAAGTAATGAAAGTAGTCTTTGTTACATCATGACTGACAGCTTGATGGTGATGATATATATACATATATACACATGTAAACAAATATATATATTCTTTTCTTTCTTTTGGTAAATATGTTTATTCTGTTGAATAAGTCTTTTTTCAGTGCCGCAGCATTGGTCTTCTGGCCACTTTTCAATTCAGGCTTATTTACACAAAGGTATAATAAGGTATACAATAACTGTTGAATACACAATTTCCAGCATGTAACACAATGACATTTTATAACCCAAATACACATACATACATACATATAAATACACATATACACTTATCTATACGTATGTTTCATGATTATATACACATACATATAGATACATGTATACACATATAACACATATGCATAAGCATATATACATATACACTATTTCATACTCCATCAAATAACATTGGTTCTGTGTGGAGACACTAGAATAATGCTATATATGTCACAACTCGGAACTCGATCTGATATGACATTGGTCGTAATGCGTAGCATTACGTTTGATGCGAGGAGAGGAAGAGACCCTCCCCTGCCCCGCGCTGTCGCGCTGCATTCTCACCTCGGCAGACGGCGCGGCGTGCCGCCACCTCCCCCGCCCTCCGCGTCGCGCAGCACTCACGCCTCACCCGACGCCGCTGCTCGCCACCTCTCGCCCTCCCCCGGGCCGGCAGCTTTCACACTCACCTGCTGTCGCCCCTCCCTTCTCCCCTTATAAGGTCGCCCCCCGGCCTCCCTCAGGCACTCGCCCTCCTGCCGTCTCCCTGCTCCCCTGTTTTCAAGTTTGGATTTACCTCTCGGATTACCGCTCCACCTCACGCTGCACCATGCCTCGAGGGAAGGGACGAGGACGGAAGGGCTCCCGGGCCGCCCCCCGCACCCCGGGGCCATCTTCAACGCCCCGGCGGGACCAGTCCCTGGCCTCCGCTACGGCGTCCCCCGCGGCGCCCTCGGGCCCCACCTCGGGCGCCGAGATCTCGGCAATACTCGAGGCACTCCACTCCATCCGCCTCGAGCAACGCCAGACATCCGCCGAGGTGCGCCAGAATGCAGCCGACATTCACGCCCGCATGGAGGCCCTGGAAGCCGCCCCGGCGCCCGCCCGGGCCGCCCTCCCCTCCGCGGCCGCCGCAGCGCCTCGGGCGCGCACCACCGCCACAGCCCGCCCCCCGCCGCCGCCTCAGGCGACCCTGCCCGGGGCGGTGCACCCGGAATACGAGAGGTACCGGCACCTCGCTACACAAGCCGCGCCCACCGCGTCCCGGGCCTACCAGGAGGAACCCACCCGGCACAGCCCCGCCTCCGCGGCCGACGCCGTCCGGGACATCTTGGCATCCGCCGAGGCGCGACGCTCCGTGAGCCGCCAAGGTATCCCGGCCGACTATATATTTCCCTCCGACCTGGTGCAGAGGGGGCCGGAGAGAACACCGGTCAAGAGGGGGGAGGCAACGAAGGACGAGTACGCCCTCGCCCTTCTCACCCTCATCGACCACCCCGACTTCCCCGCCCACTCCGCCCAGGGACTCCACCACCACCACCTTACAGTGTCCCGGGACAACCTCACCTACCCCTGGGAGACCGTCCGCCGGTACTCCGAGACCGTGTTCACCTGGATCGCGGACGGTCGACTCCCCCACGGGTGGCATGACCCAGTAGCTATCAACCTCCTGAGAGTCGAGTGTATCGCCATGCCCGACCACCGAGCCGCCAGCACCCCCGCCCGCCAACTCGACCCTCCACACCGAGCCCCACACCTCCCCCGAGTCCAAGCCGACGCCCGAGTCGCCTACGACAGGCACACTCACGGGGCTCCCTGCCCGGCCTGGAACCGGGACCCCGCCTCGTGCGATCGGGCTTCCGTCGGGGAGGCCCACGGCGAGGCGGGGGACAGGCGCCGTCACGCATGCGCCTACTGCGCGAACGTGAGGCGCGTACTCACTATGCACTGCGAGGCCGACTGCATCACCAAGCAAGCCCGTGAGCGCCAGACCCCCCCCACCTCGGCGGATTTTTGATCCGCCGGCCTCCCCCCGGCCGGCCCGGGGGGCCCTTCCCGGCGCCTCACCCTCACCACTGCCGACAGCCCCGCGACTTCCACCGACAGCCTCCCAGCGACCACCGACCGCAGCGCCGCATAGTCCCAGCCGGGGATCATCACCTCGGGCATCACGCCTCGGACCACATCCCAGCCCAGCCTCACGAGGAACCCTCTGCCGCCGACCCTCACGACACCGCCTTCAACAACACCCCCGCCCAGACCCCGACCACCACCCCACCCAGCCCTGAGGACCTCGCCGCCCCCCTGCTCGACCCTCGTCGGACCTCCTCACCGGATCCCGCCAAGGAGCGGGCCTCCTCATTTTTGGCCGCCCGCTCCCTGTCGACGCAGGCCCCCGACACTCGCCGCCCCCAGAGGGAGCCTGACCCCCGGCGCGGCCCACCTCTCGGCCGGCCCACCCCACCTGCTCCGCCTCTTGGAAGGGAAGGTGAATGGCAGCAGAGGGAGCGGTAGAACAAGAACGTCATGGTTTACAAATATTTCACAGTGGACAGGCTTGAATTATTCACAGTCTATCAGAACAGCACACCAACGGGACAAGTGGAGAACCATTGCATCCAACCCTCGACTAGAGGACGGAACTATTGATTGATTGTAGAGCATTATGAGTGTGCGCTCTCACAGACTGGTTCTCGTTGTGCTATGACCTCAACTGCCATAGCACAATCTGGAAGCAAACCCCCAACACCGTCTCACCCAGCCCTGCTCTAGCAGTAGAACTGTTTCTATTTGGAGAGGCAGCTGGGAAGGAGCTTGGTTTAGACATTTGCTTGCCTGGGAGAGTAGACAGCACTATATCGATTCCACTAGACGCTAGACATTATTAGGATATGGCAAGGACTTGTTGGCTCAGTATCAGGATAATGTGACTGAGTGGGATGTCAGGTCGTGGTACTGGTGGGCTGTTTTCCCAGTGCAGCAGCACTATAACATGGCCATGACTGTGCACTGTCACAAGTTGATACCCGTCCCGATATGACCTTAGATGTTGCCAGGACGTCAAACAACAACAATCAACCCCCCCTGGTGTCAGCTTGGTGAACTACCGACTCTTACCGCTCTCTCTCTCTCTGCTCGCCAAGATCCTTACTTCCGGTTGTCTAGTCGTAGGACAGCTTCCGGAAGTGTGATTCACGTCGCGTTCAGCCAGTCCCGGGTTTATGAAATAAAATCAATACAAAAAGCAAACCCAGTAGGAGATTTCCCGCTATCAACCCGCCGCCTTCTGGCGGCAGTGGCAAGAACTTATGTTCCGAAACGGACGTGATGGGCTGCCTTCTTGTCGGGTTATCTATTGCTGGCTTATGATGCCCTTCATGGTTACCCCCTGGTGGTAGTGTTGGTCAACACTATGCGATAGCTCTTTCACTTGTTTGTTTGTTGTTGTTTTGCCTCCTAGCAACATCAAAAAGGTCATAGCAGGATAAGTACCGACTTGTGGTGCTGACAGTACGCACTCATGCCGACTTTATAGTTCTGCTCCGCTTATGATGCCCCTCATGTGACCGAACGTTAGAAACCTCCTTTGTTCTTTTATTACGGGTGAGAGTTAGTTATTATTAATGCACACATAACAGCCTATAATTATAAGTATACAGTTGGTCGGCGATGTCGATGAGTGTCCGCCGGGCATTAGTTGTATCCCCCTCGCAGTTATCAGGCCCTCTTGTAGAATCGAGATTGTATCAATCAACACATTCCTAGAAACGCAATCATTGACAATCAGCATGTACAAATATATGGATTTTCAATTCAGAATTATATTTTGGCAGAGAGCATGATTATCCTCGGGTGATGGAGTGGTGACCAAGGTTATGTAATAGAAAAGCAATGGGTGTCCCACTTGCTGTGTGACATATTAGGCTATGTGAAATATATGTTAATACATAGTGCCCGAGATGATGATGAGATGTTCCTATATAAGAGACAGTTAATGTTAGGTGAAGTGTTCCCTCTATGCACCAGTAAGGGTGCAAGTGGAGGAGAAGGACATTTCTTATATATATGTTTATTGTAACTGTCTGCAACTACCTGTTACCAGAGGACCGATGGGCAAGCACACCCGGCCACTCTGCATACATTATGACCACCACGTACAGCTGGGGTTGAGTGACAGCTGCCCCTATTAGGGTGTCACACCCAGGCTGTAGAGGGTGCCTGATTGACTGGCTGTGGGAGGCCCAGTCACCTGCACCCCTTTGCCCCACCTGACCACACAAGCCTCATTCTAGATATTGATTATCCTATACACACTGCTCCAGACACTGTGAGCAGAAGACTTCTGGATGGACTTTTGAAGTGAACACTCTACTCTTGACTCTTGAGTGGGACACACTCTTCTCTTGGGCAGGAACCCATACACTCTGTCTGATGCTCCACCTTTCATATACAAACTGAGCTGCGTGCAACAACCATGGGACTCTGATTCAATGGGCTGTAGGCACTGATTCATATACATACTAAAGAGAGTAATAAGGCTCTGTGTGGACAGAAGGTAAGGAGTCAGGGTTATAGGTAGCTAGTAGGTGAACAGGAGTTGATGCTCAGACGGCTGGGCATTCCAGTTATATTACAAGCAGCCCTTGTAATAGCCAGGCCCATGTTTGTAAACCTCTGTACTCAACAACTCATCATAATTAATCAATCAAACCCGCATAAAAACAACAATGCGAAACCAACACCGGATATCTTCCGATAAAAGGGCGAATGGAGATTATAAACGTTAAGTTTAAGTTGTACATGAAGACCTGAGGCGCAAAAAAAACTTTGTAAACCCCGTAATTAAAATAAATTCTTTTTACCTGAAGGTATTTTTAATTCTCACTAATTACACTTTCTTTGTGATGAAATTAATTACACTGAAATTAGACCAAAAAAAGGTAAAATCGGATAAGGCATATAAACATGTAAGTATCTATTTACATATTGCATCTTACTGCTTTTGTCTAGATCTAATTCCAGAGAGCCTGGTGTAATCCCCATTTACCATATACTACTTAGTGTAATGTCAGCGAGGATTTGTTTTTGAAGCTGCATAGTCCATCCAGAAGAAGAGGGCAGAGAGCTGGAAGGCGGCTGGAGGCTGAGTGCCTGAGGGAGGCCGGCGGGCGGCCTTATAAGGGGGAAGGTGAGCAGTGGCAGGAGGGCGTGAGTCGCGTAGAGGCCGGGGGAGGGCAGGGGTGAGCAGCGGGCCATCGCGTGAGTGCCTGGGAGACAGTGCGTGTAGCGGGGGGGGGACGGGGGAGGGGGGGAATCGCTCTGCCGTTCCCACGGCATCAAACGAGGGAGCATTGGCAGGAGGGCGTGAGAGGCTCAGGGCCGGGGGAGGGGAGGGTGAGAGCGGCGACGCGCGAAGGCTGCGGAATGAATGAGGGCTGGGTGACAGCGCAGGTAGCGGGGGTAGATGGGGGTGGAGGGGGGGGGGAGTCCTCCTCCCTTCCCTCGCATCAAACGAAATGCTTCGCATTACGACCGATGCGCGAGAAGGAAGAACAGAGGCGGAGGTGGGAAAAACTGAGGCGTTTATTGAGACGCCTCGGCCAAATACAGAGAACAGTGATAAGGAACAAAAACATATGAGAAACAGTAAGGTAAATGGTACAAGCAGGGCAGCAGAGGAGGTAACAGGCTGAGGAAGCAGAGAGCAATAAGAGGGGCTCATGAGGAGCAACAGGCTCGTTAGGAGCAATACAGTAAGGGGCTCATGAGGAGCAGAGGATAAATAGAGGAGGGGCTCAGAAGGAGCAGTGTCAGAGTTGGTAGAGGGGGGGCCGAGGAGCCCTCCGCCAAAGAGTAAGGAGAGGGCTCGAGGCGCGCCCGAGGCGGGGGCGCGGGGCGCCCGAGGCGGGGCCCGGAGAGGCAGGCCTGGTTGAGAAGAGGGTCCGGGGCCTACGTGGAAGGGGAGCGGGCGGCCAAAAAAGGGAGGCCCGCTCCTGAGGCCTTGGGGGAGGAGGTCCGGCGAGGGTCGAGCAGGGGGGCAGCGAACTCCTCAGGGCTGGGCTGGGTGGGTCTCTCATGAGGCTGGGCTGGGTCGTCTGAGGTGTGAGGTGCAAGGTGATGATCCTCGGCTTCTTCTGGGCGGCGTTTCGATCGGTGTTCGCTGGGTGGCCGTCGGTGGGCATCGCGGGGCTGTCGGGAATGGTTGGGATGAGGTGCCGGCCTAGGCCGGCGGATCAAAAATCCGCCGAGGCGGCCAGGGTCTGGCGCTCACGGGCTTGCTTGGCGCGGCATCCGGCCTCGCTGTGCATTGTTAGTATGCGCCGCACGTTGGCGCAATACGCACAGACGTGCCGGCGCCTGTCTCCCACCTCGCCGTGAGCCTCTCCGAGGGGTGCCCGATCGCACGAGGTGGGATCGCGGTTCCAAGCGGAGCAGGGAACCCCGTGAGCGTGCCTATCGTAGGCGGTGCGGGTGTCTACTTGGTGCCGGGGCAGGTGTGCGCCTCGGGCCCCCTCGTCGCCTCGGGGAGCTGGTGTTGCCGGGGTGGTGGGCGTGGTGAGGGAGTCGACCCTGAGCGCGTTGAGGGCCACAGGGTCATGCCACCCCTGGGGGAGCCTTCCGTCTGCGATCCAGGAAAAGATGGTCTCCGAGTACCGGCGGACGGTCGGCCAGGGGTGGATGAGGACGTCTCTCATGAGGGTGAGGTGGTGTTCGTGTAGGCCCTGGAGGGAGTGATCCGGGAAGGATGGGTGGTTGAGGAGGGCGAGGCTGTACTCGTCCTTGGTTGCTTCTCCGAGCTTGACTGCCTTGCGCCCCGCACCCCTCTCCACGAGGTCGCAAGGGAAGAGGTAATCGGCTGGGATCCCTCGGCGGCGCACGGTGCGATGCGCCTCGGCGGATGCGAGGATCTCGCGGACCGCGTCGGCCGCGGATGCCGGGCTGTACTCCTCGGGATCCTGGCGGTAGGTGGGCGGTGGTGCTGAGCTGGCGTGGGCGTAGGTGTAGCCCTGGCACTGTAGGTGCGGGCCTCCGGGCTGAGTCGCTTGAGGTGGAGGCGGCGGCCGGCTCCCGGCTGCGGCGTACGCCCGAGGCGCCGGGACGTGGTGCAGGCTGCAGGCGGGCTCCCGCCTCGGCGTGGGCGGGGGGCTCCGCGGGGCCCCTCGGGCCTCCCCCCTGTCGTCCAGGTCTCTGTCCATGCATCTGGTGAGGCGGGTGATGGCCTCGATGAGGAGGGCCGTCTCGCTGCTGGGCTGGCCCGAGGGTGCTGCCGGGGAGGTCGGGGCCGTACAGGGGACGGGGCTACCCGGGGAGCCCGAGGAGGGTCCTGGTGTGGCCATCCCGGAGGTCTTGGAGTTTCTCCGACTCTTCCCTTTGCCGCGGCCGGGCATGGTGCAGGGTCGGCAGAGGAGCAGCGGTCCGAGGTGGAGTAGAGCCAAAGAAGAAGAGGGCAGAGAGCTGTAAGGCGGCTGGAGGCTGAGTGCCTGAGGGAGGCCGGCGGGCGGCCTTATAAGGGGGAAAGTGAGCAGTGGCAGGAGAGGCGTGAGTCGCTCAGGGCCGGGCGAGGGCAGGGGTGAGCAGCGGGCGTCGCGCGAGTGCTGGGAGACAGCGCGGGTAGCGGGGGGGGACGGGGGAGGGGGGGGAGTCGCTCTGCCTTCCCTCGCATCAAACGAGGGAGCAGTGGCAGGAGGGCGTGAGAGGCTCAGGGCCGGGGGAGGGGGAGGGTGAGAGGCGGGTGCGCGCGAGGCGCGAGAGGGCTGGGTGACAGCGCGGGGGTATCGGGGGGGGGAGGGGGGGGGGAGTCACTCTCCCTTCCCTCGCATCAAATGAAATGCTTTGCATTACGACCGATGCGCGAGAAGGAAGAACAGAGGCGGCGGTGGGAAAACTGAGGCGTTTATTGAGACGCCTCGGGCAAATACAGAGAACAGTGATAAGGAACAAAAACATATGAGAAACAGTAAGGTAAATGGGACAAGCAGGGCAGCAGAGGAGGTAACAGGCTGAGGAAGCAGAGAGCAATAAGAGGGGCTCATGAGGAGCAACAGGCTCGTGAGGAGCAATACAGTAAGGGGCTCATGAGGAGCAGAGGATAAATAGAGGAGGGGCTCAGAAGGAGCAGTGTCAGAGTTGGTAGAGGGGGGGCCGAGGAGCCCTCCGCCAAAGAGTAAGGAGAGGGCTCGAGGCGCGCCCGAGGCGGGGGCGCGGGGCGCCCGAGGCGGGGCCCGGACAGGCAGGCCTGGTTGAGAAGAGGGTCCGGGGCCTACGTGGAAGGGGAGCGGGCGGCCAAAAAAGGGAGGCCCGCTCCTGAGGCCGTGGGGGAGGAGGTCCGGCGAGGGTCGAGCAGGGGGGCAGCGAACTCCTCAGGGCTGGGCTGGGTGGGTCTCTCGTGAGGCTGGGCTGAGTCGTCTGAGGTGTGAGGTGCGAGGTGATGATCCTCGGCTTCTTCTGGGCAGCGTTTCGATCGGTGTTCGCTGGGTGGCCGTCGGTGGGCGTCGCGGGGCTGTTGGGAATGGTTGGGATGAGGTGCCGGCCTAGGCCGGCGGATCAAAAATCCGCCGAGGCGGCCGGGGTCTGGCGCTCACGGGCTTGCTTGGTGCGGCATCCGGCCTCGCTGTGCATTGTTAGTATGCGCCGGACGTTGGCGCAATACGCACAGACGTGCCGGCGCCTGTCTCCCACCTCGCCGTGAGCCTCTCCGAGAGGTGCCCGATCGCACGGGGCGGGATCGCGGTTCCAAGCGGTGCAGGGAGCCCCGTGAGCGTGCCTATCGTAGGCGGTGCGGGTGTCGGCTTGATGCCGGGGCTGGTGTGCGCCTCGGGCCCCATCGTCGCCTCGGGGAGCTGGTGTTGCCGGGGTGGTGGGCGTGGTGAGGGAGTCGAGCCTGAGCGCGTTGAGGGCCACAGGGTGATGCCACCCCTGGGGGAGCCTTCCATCCGCGATCCAGGAAAAGATGGTCTCTGAGTACCGGCGGACGGTGGGCCAGGGGTGGATGAGGACGTCTCTCATGAGGGTGAGGTGGTGTTGGTGTAAGCCCTGGAGGGAGTGATCCGGGAAGGATGGGTGGTTGACCATGGAGAGGAGGGCGAGGCTGTACTCGTCCTTGGTTGCTTCTCCGAGCTTGACTGCCTTGCGCCCCGCACCCCTCTCAACGAGGTCGCAAGGGAAGAGGTAATCGGCTGGGATCCCTCGGCGGCGCTCGGTGCGATGCGCCTCGGCGGATGCGAGGATGTCGCGGACCGCGTCGGCCGCGGATGCCGGGCTGTAGTCCTCGGGATCCTGGCGGTAGGTGGGCGGTGGTGCTGAGCTGGCGTGGGCGCGGGTGTAGCCCTGGTACTGCAGGTGCGGGCCTCCGGGCTGAGTCGCTTGAGGTGGAGGCGGCGGCCGGCTCCCGGCTGTGGCGTAGGCCCGAGGTGCCGGGACGTGGTGGAGGCTGCAGGCGAGCTCCCGCCTTGGCGTGGGCGGGGGGCTCCCCGGGGCCCATCGGGCTTGCCCCGTCTCGAGGGTCTCGATGCGTGTGGTGAGGCGGGTGATGGCCTCGATGAGGAGGGCCGTCTCTCTGCTGGGCTGGCCGGAGGGTGCTGCCGGGGAGGTCGGGGCCGTACAGGGGGCGGGGCTACCCGGGGAGCCCGAGGAGGGTCCTGGCGTCGCCATCCCGGAGGTCTTGGAGCTTCTCCGAATCTTCCCTTTGCCGCGGCCGGGGCATGGTGCAGGGTCAGCAGAGGAGCAGCGAGGTGGAGTAGCCAAAAAGAAGAAGAGGGCAGAGAGCTGGAAGGCGGCTGGAGGCTGAGTGCCTGAGGGAGGCCGGCGGGCGGCCTTATAAGGGGGAAGGTGAGCAGTGGCAGGAGGGCGTGAGTCGCTCAGGGCCGGGCGAGGGCGGGGGTGAGCAGCGGGCGTCGCGCGAGTGCTGGGAGACAGCGCGGGTAGCGGGGGGGGGAGTCGCTCTGCCTTCCCTCGCATCAAACGAGGGAGCAGTGGCAGGAGGGCGTGAGAGGCTCAGGGCCGGGGGAGGGGGAGGGTGAGAGCGGGCGTCGCGCGAGGCGCGAGGGCTGGGTGACAGCGCGGGTAGCGGGGGGGGAGGGGGGGGGAGTCGCTCTCCCTTCCCTCGCATCAAACGAAATGCTTCGCATTACGACCAATGTCAGCGAGGATTTGTTTTTGAAGCTGCATAGTCCGATGAAGCATCAAATTTTCAAAGCCAAAACAATTATCTAAATTTAATTCAACATATATAATTTAGCTACTGATGCCCTTATTACGCATTTGTTGCGACATAGAATGGAATACTGTGTCAAATTAATAGAACCTGTTACCACAGAAGCCTATGGCACCAGAGTTTTGGCGTGCTTGCCAAAACTAATTTGACATGTTTATGCTTCAAATATCTCGAAAGTTAGCCATTTAAAATAAAAGTTACTTAAAACTAAAGTCAGGTAGATTATAACAATCAAATCAATATGTTAATCTCAGAAAAATAACAGAATCTCAAAACCATCGGACTATGCAACTTTAAATAACTACGCATAGACCAGTATATCATATTTCTGCATGAACACCAGATAATACTATAAAACTCTTCCCCTTCATTTCACCTGTGATGCAATCATCCTAAATCAATATAACCAACTCTGGAACCAGTACTTAAAAGAGAAAGGAAAACAAGCCACACAGATGAACAGTGAATAAGTTGTGCTTTATTGGCATCAACCCGTGTCCACCTACCTGTGACCTATCACCTTCACTCCTTACCTGTTGTCCACACTATGTCTCATTACCTTACTTCTATATAGGAAGCAGTGCCGACAGCCCTTGGAACTGGGGTCCCTTGGGTGTTGCACTCAACTCAATTTGGAATATGTGAATTTGGATAGCATCAGACAGAGTGTCTGGGGTCCTGCTCTAGAGTAAGTGTGTCTCACTCAAGAGCCAGGAGTAGAGTGGTCACTCTCCAGTGAAACTGAAGCAGTGTCCTGAATAATTAGTTAAATCTCAGTATCAGGTTAGTGTGGTCAGAAGGCCAAGGTAGCACAGGTGACTGGGCAGTCCCACAGTCAGCCAATCAGGTGGCCCCACAGCTGGGGTGGGAGCCAACCCCGAGTGGAGGTGGCTGTCACTCAATTCAGCCTCAGGTGGTGCCCTGAGTGCATATGCAAATGAGGCTGAAGGTGGGCCTTCCCCATGGTGATGGGTGAATAGGTAGTTGTATACAGTTACAGATATATATATATTCAAAATGTCGTTTTTCTCCAATTGCCTCTTTATGAATACATAGAGAAACATTTCAATAATCATGTACTGTCTCTTTTAAAGGAACATCTCTTCATTAATCTAAGGCATAATATATGAACATATATTTCACACAGTCTATACCATGCCATCATGGGAGTGGGGTATTATTACTTTTAGTTTATATAACCTTGTCCCCACTCCGTCGCCCAAGAATAATAATGCTCTCTGCCAATATATAATTCTTAACCGAAAATCCGTATATTTTTACAAGTAGAATAATTCTGAAAGTGATTTGCAGCACTTGCATGTATTCAATAGAATGTGGAAGAGACACACATACTTATACTTGATATACTGACATATCTAGCATGTGGGAAATGATATATCTCTATTTCATAAAATGACGAGATGGCCATTTGCGTAGGGCGTCAGCTTTCCTATGTGGCAGCTGCCATTATTCACGTTCGATATTATTATCCTAGGATGAAACGCAGACTAGTTATTTCAATATCAGGATATAGAATGCACCTCGGAGCACGGTATCCCAACGCCGCAGCACTATAAAGCATTCATTTGTACGCGCAATCAATTATGTATGGGGTAGCCACTGTGGGGAATCGGGGTAGAATAGTTCCCTTGGACCCCCTTGCAGATCGTAAAAGGCGACAAATGGGGCGGCTCGTTTGCCGTAAGTCGCGGCTTGTGTCGGTGGAGGAAGGGATCCTGGCGCCTGAGGACTGCAAGGGGGCCAAGGCTCCTTGTGGACCAGCACTTCACTTTGGCCTCGACTTCATCTAGGCGAGAGGTTGGAATGGCCCGTTCCAATCAACCGGCTGGTCATGCCAAGCCCTAGGTAAATTAATGGAGAATGGATATATATAGTACAACTGTATTTATATTTATATTTACACAATTACCAAGTCATTCTTCACTTCCTAGAAGGCGGTGGCTAGGGTCAATCTAGTACTGGTTATGCTTTTTTGCCTCCATGCTAGAGTATATTATCCTCATATCTCTGGTAAGTATCTGTCAGTTACCACAGCGCTACACACCCCAATTTTGAGGGCTCCGTGGTGGGTGGGGAGCGAGGATGACGAACCAAAGACAATTTAACCATCTGTGGGAAAGCCACCACAGACTCATGCGGGAGTTCGGTGGGACCAAGTGGTCCTTAGCCGTAAAAGGCGACAAGCCGCCGCCGTATTGGCCAGTCGTGGCTTACACATGCTTTTCTGCTCAAGGGGGAACCTCCCCCTGAATGTATTGGGTGTCAGTCCCCGCTGACACTCAAACACATTTTACTAAGTTGCATTGATTTTTTGGCCCTGTGCCAACAGTTTTACACTGCAGACAGTATGCATGAATTTGTTACTAAAGGCCCTGTCACACTACGATGTTTCCCACCAACGTGCGTCAATGTGTTGCCTTTTTGGTCGAAACGTCGGTACACGTCCGGTATGTTACCGGCACGTTACCGGCACGTTACCGGCGCGTTACCGGCGCGTTGGTACACGTTGAGGGATAGCAAAGTGTGAATGGACACGTCGGCACACGTCGGTGCGCGTCGGGTCGCGCCGATCGTTTTGTGCTTGCACAAAACTTTCGGTGCGCCCCGCGGGTTGGAGGGGCCATTACGGACGCGTTATCAACACGTCGATACCCGTTGGCGGCACGCCGGGGGAACGCTGCCAGGACGTTGATCAATGTCGGTTAACGTTGGCTTTTTTTGCCCCAAAATGTGACCGTTCCGTCGTAGCGTCCGTAATGTCCGATCGACGGGTAGTGGGCGTGATATTGGCGTTGCTCCAGCGTTTTTCGACGCATCGGACATGTTGCCAGTGCACCTGGATGCGTTGGCCGCGTGGTGTAGACACGCTGCGGGCGCGTCCTAACGTGTTGCTGGCGGGTATGTACACGTTGACATGGTACTAACACAACACCAACGTGCCGTCAACGCGCCGACAGCGCACCGACAGCGTGCTGACAACACACCGATGGCACACTGGGAACCCACTGGCGGGACGTTGAAATGTTGTTCTGCCGCGCGTCGAAACGCGTTGGCCACGCGCCAAAAACACGCCACTAACACACTGCAACCCATCAAACTTTCTCTCAAAGCGCCGAAGAGTTGGACGTGTATCGACGGGTTGCAAATATTTTGCGCATTGCCGGCGCGCCGGTGAGAAACATCGTAGTGTGACAGGGCCTTTAGGTAAACCAGGAAAACATTTTAGCCTCTTTGAGGGCAGCTGGACTGTACCACCGCATATTGTTTACTAAATAGATTCTATCAATTATTAATAAAACTTTTCTTTTTCTATGGGAATTTGTTTCCCTTGACCATAAATATATGATTGTGAGCTTTATAATTTAGTGAGTGTCTATTGGCACATAATTGGCCTTTACATCTAAAAGCGATGGTTTGAACAAAAAACTAATATTTCTCGCCGTGAATATGGCCTATGCTGCCGACACGGTGTAAAGCAACCACCAATCAATCAATCAACCATCGCTGATTAAGACATTAAGACATTTTTATTCACAATTTCAATTCAAAGTACACAAATATAAATTCACCTGTTGACGATAATAATAATTGTAGGAAAAATGTAACCTTTAATAATTGTCTTCCCACTGCCCCTTATAAACAAATAATATGTGATATAACATCATCAGGTCTGGAGCTGATATAGAGATAACCTACATTAGAGCCGACCCCATCCATCCTGAACTTCCCTTAAAGTTACATAGTCCGATGAAGCATCAAATTTTGAAAACCAAAGTAATTATTTAGATTTGATTCTACATATCTAACTTAGATGCTGATGCACTTGTTAAGCATTTGTTTCTGCATAGAAGGCAATACTGAGTCAATTTAACAGAACCTGTTACTGCAGAAGTCTATGGTGTCAGAGTTTTGGCAAGCTTGCCAAAACTAATTTTACATGTTTGCACTCAAAATATCTCAAATGTTTACCATTTAAAATAAAAGTAACTTTGAACTAATGTAAAGTAGATACTAGTGATCGATCTAATATATTTATCTCAGCAAAAATACAGAAATCCAAAACCATCAGACTACGCAACTTTAATCGCTTTCTTGGTATACGTACCCTAAACAACCAGTGGTCCACAACTATTTTATCAAAGGCTGTGGTATGTGCTGTCCTGTCTGTGGGAAAGTGCATATCAGGTGTGGTGGCAGCGGCTTTCCTCCAAAGAAATATGTCAGAATGACCATATTGTAATATGTCAGGACTCGGCCGTCTGAACCCCCAAACATTACTAGTCTCCACAGGTGTGTTCTGACAACTGTCTGTCAGTTCCCACCCGTTGTTACTCTCAACAACTCACAAGGAATAAAGGACTCGTTGTGGTCACCAGTATGTAAAGTCTACGGCTCGAATCTGTGGTTGTGTAGGCAGGCTATAGTGGCTCCCCTGGCCACAACTTGTCTTGAACCTGAGTGTGGTGATCTAGACTAGCAGAGGTGGTAGCGGGTAGGCTCCGAGTGCCCCTTACACACAGCCCTACCAGCACCACTATGTCTATTTACATTTCACTCAGGCACCACCAGCACCTACATATACACATACATGCACCTGGTCACGTATACCCGATCAGTAATAGAACATTTGCATTCCCCCACCAGTGCATTAAATCAGAATATTTTACACCCTGTTCACCGACTGGCGACCTATCGCCCCCATTCCTTATCAACTGCCCACACAGATCCGCATGACTCTCGCTTGTGTATATCAGAATCAGTGCCTACAGCCCATTGAACCTGGGTCCAATGGTTGTTGCACACCTCAGTGTCTTTGGAATAGATGTTGCTCGTTTCAGTGTAGAAAGTGGAGTGTCTCTTGCTCACACAGCCAGCCAATCAGACCCTCTCTACAGCCTGGGTGGGCGATGCCCTAATAGGGGGCAGCTGTCACCCAACCCTAGCTGCTGGTGGTGTCCATAATATTTGCAGGATGGCTGGGTGTGCTTGTCTATCGGTCCTGTGGTAACAGATGGTTGCAGACAGTTACAACAAACATATATCAATGCTTCTTTCCCGCCATGCACTCTTTCTGGTGCATGAAGGGGAACATTTAGATAATTATTAACAGTCTCTTAAGTATGAACATCATATCACAATCTCGGTCACTATGTGTTATCACATTTCCACATAGGCGCTTATGTCACAAAATTGAGTGGGGCACGGATTGCTTCTCTGTTACATAATCCTGGTCCCCACTCCATCGCCTGAGAATAATAATGTTTTTTGCCAATATATAAATCCGAACCGAAAATCTGTATATTTTTACAATATGTTTGACGTCCAATAACCAATGATAAAAATCAATGTGCTCTAATGGCATTGTTAAATAAAACAAACTTGACTTTAAGTACCCTAAGCACTTGGACTGACATATACCATAATTCACAGAGACCGGAAACTGCTCACGTCGCCCGAATAGGTTAGAGAGCACGGTTTCCATGTGGAAGGTCGAGTGACTCAATTCTGGTCGAGTCAAATCCAGGACTTACACAATTGATACATGTCACTACCTAGCCGGCCACTCAGCACTAATAGGATAGGATGACTTAGCTCAGTGTCAGGATAATGAGACTAAGTGGCAAACCGGATCATGGTGCTGGTGGCTTTGTCTCCAGAGAGTGCTCAGCCAAATCATGTGAGTTAACATATGGGATGGTGGGTGGGGACATTGCTTTTGAAATCTGTTGGCTGCTTGTCGGCTTTAAGGCTTTGTTTGTTTGTTGGAGTTTTGCATTCTGGAAACATCCAAGGTCATATTGGGACGGGTACCATCCAAGGTCATATTGGGACGGGTACCTACTTGTAACAGTGCACACTCATGGCGATTTTATAGTCACAGACACGAATAGACACACACATATATACACACAGAGATACACATAGATACACAGACACACACAGCCACACAGAGACACACATAGACACACAGAGACACACACAGATACACAGAGACACACAGAGACACACAGAGACACACAGAGACACACAGAGACACACAGAGACACACAGAGACACACAGAGACACATATAGACACACAGCGGCACACAGAGACACAGAGAGACACAGAGACACACAGAGACACACATAGACACATATAGACACACATAGACACACATATACACATATACAACATATAGACAAACAGAGACACACAGAGACACACAGAGACACATATAGACACACAGAGACACACATATACACATATACAACACAGACACACACATACACACAGACAAACAGACATACAGACACACAGACACACAGACACACAGGCACACAGACACACAGACACACAGACACACATACACACAGACACACAGACACACAGACACACACTGGTATGGGTTCCCCGAGGTGGCTCTTTTGTACAGCGCCACTTAAACCGTCCCACGCTGGGGCCCTAAGCGTGGTTTACGGCCTCAGGTCACGGCGAGTATCAGAACATACAACTCTCAATGCACCAGATTCAGACCCCGGGTTGTATTCTAGGAATGCAACTCACAGCTGGGGACTGAGTGATAGGGTAGGGTGGGGCGTCGGGGGTTGGCGGAAGGGGTGGGTGGGGTGGACGGGGCGGGCGGAGAGGGGTGGGGTGGGATGGGCGGGCGGGAAGCGGTGGTGCTGGGTGGGCGGGCGGAGAGTGGTGGGGTGGGGTAGGGTGTGGTGTGGTCGGATGGGGTTGGGTGGTGCAGGGAAGGATTAGGTGGGGCGGTGTGGGGGGAGGGGGCGGGGAGAGGGCATTGGCGGGGGCGGGGCGCTAGCGAGAGAGGGTGCGTGGTGGGCGTTGGTTGAGGGGGCCGTGCGGATATGTGGGGGGTGATGTATGGTGTAGCCATAGTTGACGCCAACCCAACCCCCCCGCCCGAACCCCTGAACCGGTCCCGCCGCCTCCTACCCACATTGTTGCCCTCACAACAAGCTCAACCTCACCTTACCTCTACTATAGAACTGTTTGGGCACCGGTGAAAGCGGTCCCATGTGGTCGGGAGTTGGCTTCAGATGGGTAGTGGTCAGAGAAATTGGGGGGTGGGGGAGGAAGGAAAAAGGCAGCATAAGACAGAGAGGGCTGCGGGAGGCTGGGTGGTTGGTGTAGTTTTATGGCCCAGTAAGACCCTAAGCCATAGAAGGACGTGCACCGAATTGTGACAGCGCACACTCATGGTGACTTTATAGTGCTGCCCCACTGGGAAATCATACCACCAGAACCATGACCTGATGTCCCATACAGTCACATTATCCTGACACTGCGTGCCCAGTCCCTGTCCTGACCTCATAACGCCAAGCACCGAGCAGCAACAGGTACCAATTCATAAGTCATTGGTTTGACTCGACCAATGCGACTGAAAACTCCCCCAAAACAATACTACAGAACGCCAAACCCCCCAGCACACACCCTCAGCACACTCCCTCAGCACAGTCCTCAGCACACACCCCAGCCCACTTACCCTCACCACCAGCCCTACCTTCCATCTCCCACAAACACTCACCACTGCCAGTGCCACCACACTATCACCCCATCCTGTCATTTCCCTCTCCCCCCAACTACCACCACCATGTCCCCCACCCCAGCACCCCCCCCCCCTTTCACATAACCCACAACCCACCACCCCCGCCACCACCCCCACCACCCCATCCTGTCATTCCCAATTCTTCATTGCGCCCCCCCCCCCAACACCCCTTCCTCCAATACCCCCCCCCCCCTTCACATCGTCCCTCTCCAACCACCACCACCAGCATCCAATGTATGTGTATTGATTAGACCATGACGCTATGGAGTGTATATGTGCATGGTTTCCCTTCACAAATTTGAATACATGTTTGATGGCCTACTTCAAATGCTATCATCATGCAATGAATCATCAGGCTGATTGATAAGCCACCCACATATTCGCCCACACATTAGCGAGAACAATTGGATTAAGGATATGGATCACTCGCCTGAAAACTGGTCAGCATGGGATGGGATTTTAAAACGTCAATAAACAAACTTCCTACTTATTTCTGTCCTTATACTTTTCATATTCATGTTCAGATTTGATGTAAGAAATAAGCGAAATAAAATAAACTGTGTGCAACTTTGGTTCTTTTAGTTATGAAGTGTTTTTGTACCAGAAAAACCCATTTTACAGTCAGCCATTTGTAACCTGACATATGGGACATGGTTGAATCCTTAGTAACATCTTATATTGCATTGATATATCAAACAAAACAGTTCCCAAATCACAAAGGAAGTATTTATTAACATGTATGCATGCTTAAATTGAAAAGAAAGAAAGTATTTGATGTCTTCAGAAATAACATTGCAAATTTCCGTCACAGATGTAACCAGTGGTGTCTGGATGCCACACAAATATTGTACACTAATTATTCAGTGAATAAAGCATGGCTGGGAATGACTTTTTTTATATCAATATAAGGACCACATATTTCTGTATATTATGCCATGATTAATATTCTTCTAAGTATGAAATTATTTAATTTTGCTTAGATTTTTATTAAGCAGACTGTGTGGTGTCCTAAACATGAGTTACACCTGAGCAACACATGTTATACTGCCATAAGACAGAGCTTAATCATGGACTACACCTTTATTTTTTATCTCATCAATTTATATTTTAAATAGATGCAAAGTGGCGATTTCCAGCTTTCATTTGCAACTACAAAATGTTAAAAATTCAAATATTAGATTTTACCTATATAACAATCATCATATTAAATTCACAGAAGCTAACATGTTGCTGATTCTATTAAATATCCCGAAACCCTTACAGTTGCCGCTGAGGGAATAACCAAAAAAATGGTAATATTTTTGGCATTTTGAAACTTTTCAGAGAATCCGGCAGGGTTGGGGAAAGTAGGCTGGGTGTGAAGGTGACGGGGTGAGTAACCTGTTCTCAGAATACCGGATGCTTCTGAATGGCACTTTCTGTTCTTGATGCAGTCCTGCACTTTTATTTGTAGCCTCTATAAGCCTCTGTACATTTAATTAAAGTTGCATAATCCGATAGTTTTAAGTGTTTGCCATTTTCTGAGGTACAGACATTGTACATGTTAGCATAACATGGCTAATTCACGGCGGAGACTTGACAACTACACGAAACGCACACGCGCCACCACCCCGCGCCCCCTGTACTGAACCGATAACACTAATCCAACCCGGCAGCCATTGCCCCTATGGTGGCACCACCTTGAGGAATGCCCCGCGGCGAATACATGAACCACAGAGACTCTACCAGATGGCGACACAGGCGCGCTCCCATTTCCGCCCGAACTAGCGAATGATTGGAAACTCTGCACACCCGTTTAAGTCGCCATCAGCACCACATTACCACCGTTTCTTCTCCCACCCACCCACACCTAAAAAAATGACCATACACGGGTAGGGTTGAGGGTTCGAGTCCCGCCCGGTCAAACCAAAAGGAAGACTGAGGGCTCGGGAGATATTGTTGAACGTACAGCCAAACCATAATGTACTTGCTGGTTCTTTCCGTGTCAGAAAAATAAAAAACCACTATAAACCACTAATGTCTCCGTCTTCGTGAATTAAATTAATCATTATATTTATAGTCTACTTTACTTCAGTTTGAAGTTCAACGTTTAATTTAAATGGCTAACTTTGTAAATATTTGATGCAAAAACATGACGAATTAATTTTGCTAACCCCCCAAAACACAGAGACCTGAGGCTTCAGTAGTAACAGGTTCTATTAACTTGACGTATTGCACCCTTCTATGGAGCCACAAGTGCTTAATAAGTGCACCAGCATCTAAGTAGAATATATAGAATAAAACCTAGATGCTTTTGACAATTTGATGTTTTCATCGGACTAGGCAACCTTTAAAAAAATTAAAAAATTTGGTTAAAAAGAAGAAGGAACCTGGGGATGTGTAGAGCACAGTGCTGAGCAGAGAGTCCGACGTATTAATCCCAACCCAGATGTGCTTCGGCCCTCCTCCGGCCACTTCACGCCGGCGGTATATATGTGCCCCTCCGCCTGCCCCCGTCAGGGGCGCGCGCGTGCGCGCGCATGCGCAGTTTGCCTTAATGCATCCGCCCGCGCAGAACTAGGGTCAGGCGGATTTGGCGGTGTTGAGGGAGTGGGCGGAGGGGTTCGGGGTGGGGGTGGGGGTGGGGGAAGATTGAGGTGGTGGAAACACAGTTACACGCCAGCCCTGGTCAGTTCTACTTTTCATAGCGCAGAAGAGACGCCTCAGTCCGGCTATCAGCGCACTGAGGTTGTGCACTGAAGGTGGGCGATGAATGGGGGCTGGGGGCGGTGTGATGGGATGGGATGGGAGGGGGGGCGGTAGCGGTGGTGAGCGACTGGGTGTGATGCGAGGTAGGGGTGCTGCTGGGAGGAGGTATGGGGGATGGGGGATGTGAAATGTTTATTTGTTTGTTTGTTGTTGTTTTACGTCCTAGCAACATCTAAGGTCATATCAGGACGGGTACCGACTTGTGACAGTGCGCACTCATGGCGACTTTATAGTGTTGTCCCACTGGGAAACCAGGCCGTCGGCACCATGACCTGGTATCCCACTCAGTCACATTATCCTGACACTGAGCACACCAGTCCTTGCCCTATCCTAATAATGCCGAGCGCCTGGCTAGGAAGCGACAAGTATCAATTTTAAAGTCATTGGTTTGACTCGACCGGGACTCGAACCCACGACCCCACGATCTACCAGCACGGGAGACGTGGATGGAAAATGAGATGATGGGGGTAATGAGTGTGGTGGCGCTGGTGGGAGGTTGTGGGGGGGTGATGGGGAGTTGTGGCGGCTGATGGAGGGGGTATGGCGGTGGTTAGGATGGGTGACGGTGATGAGAGAGGTGATGAGAGGTAGCTTGTATGTAAGTATAGCGATATAGCGATATAGCGATATAGCGATATAGCGAATGGTAGACAGGAAGTGTGAACACTTATTTGTCTCTCATTTTTGCTTGAGTGCAAGTAACTAAACGCCACAAAGAGTAATTAGTAGCATGTGGTGAATAAGGGGTTAAATTTCCCTGGATCATCAGCCCATGCTTTTTCTAATCTATTCTTGAATGAATTAATTGACTCCGCATCAATAATATTTTGTGGGAGACTGTTCCATATATTTATGATCCTGTTTGAGAAACTATGTTGCATTAACTTTGCATACAACATACAATTACTATGTCATATGTGAATTGTCAAACTGTACCATACGTAATATCAGATTACATATACAGTAAAACCTCTCTAAATTGACCGACGTTGGGTGGGACCAACATCAAGTGGTCCATTTACGGAGGTAGTCGGTTTATGGAGGTAGAATATGGTTAACATGGTATTGTTGGGACCCAAATAAAGCGATCGATATAGGGGAGTAGTCGATCTGTGGAGGTGGTCGGTTAGAGAGGTTTTACTGTACATATATTTTAAATAATCACATTGTCACATGGCTGGAAGACCAGTGCTGACAAAATAATTTATTCAATGAATAAACTATATTTACAACAAAAAAACCATAGATATCAGATTCACCGCTATGCAGAGTAGGGCTGAATGAGAATCCTGCTTAAAGCTGATCAAAACTATATTAACTATAAACAAATTGTGGATGCTGTGGATCCAGCATGCAGTGCTTATTTATATTGGCGTAGAGTTGAGAAATTGAGAGAATGTGAACAATCAAAATGGCGGCCAAAGAAAGCCTTCGATTAAACTTTCAAAGTCTATTAATCTACATGATTTAATAAATTATTGACCCAGTTAATTCTATTTTAATACAGGCTTACATAGCCTACGAATACAACTTCAGGACTGAATCAATAAGAGAAAGTGGCATTGGTAGGTATCAAAGTTTATTAATCTACATGATTTAATAAATTATTCACCCACAAAGTAGGTTGCCATAATAAATAAGCCTTTGAGCGATATATATTGAGCACTTTAGATAACAACATCATGTGGTTATTTCCATAACCTTGGTCAAAGACCCTATAATACTAAGATGGCGGCTCACTCCCTATCTCTCCCATGGTAATGTAAATTTTGCAGTGCCACCTTGTGGTGGGTTTGATCAGCCCAGCTGCTGGTTGGTGTTTCACATGTAAACACATACAATTATATTATACATGATATAGGTAAGTATGAATACACATCAATATGAAATTGCTATGAACAAGTACACATCATGATCAGCATCATGATCAGCATCACCATCATCACACATCTTTCACATTCATATATACATTTATACATATAATATAGCACCTGTTTAACTAAGAGAACAGCCAGCGCACCAAGCAGTGGGCTTGATCATTTTGATTACGCAGTACAGGCTGATTGAGCTGTCTTAGTATTATAGGGTCTTTGCCTAGGTTCCCAACACTTCCTTCTAAAAGGTTCACCGGACGCGATGGCCGAATCGGTAGAGCGCAGTCTTCTCGTCCGGGAGGTCGAGAGTTCGAATCCAAGCCGAGTCAAACCAATGACTATTATAATTTATTGTTGTCGTTACCTAGCCTGGCACTTGGCATTAATAGGATAGAACAAGGACTGGTTTGCACCGTATTCGCATAATATGACTGTGGGATATTGGGTCATGGTGCCGATGGCCTGGTCTCCCAGTGGGACAGCACTATAAAGTCACCATGAGTACGCACTGTCACAAGTCGGTACCCATCCTGATATGACCTTAGTTGTTGCTAGGACATAAAACAACAAACAAGAACAACATCTAATGGCTTCTTTACTGGCCTGCCCTGTCATGGAGTCAGTGCTGCAGGAGTAACTAATGCAAGCATATATCAAACCTTTGAGCAGTTCCGATGACAGTATCAGTGTCTCGCTAAGTCGACGCTGAGCTGCTCTGGTAGATGAGTCTGCTGGTAGGGTTCCTGACATCCGGCAGGTGTCCCTTGACCTTTAGTTACTGATCGAGCCAGAACTCTGTTGGCATAAGGAGACACTTCTACGTCAATGCGCATTGAGATGCACTGCTAAAGGCTGGGTTTCCTGGATTGTGTCGTATTGTACATGTTGCCATCGTTAGCATGTCTGTATGTGTCTGTGTTTGCTTCTGTGTGTCTGTAGGTGTGTCTCTGTGTGCGTCTGTGTCTGTCTGTATGTGTTTGTGTGTGTCTTTGCCTGTCTGTGCGTATGTGGGTGTTAGTATATGTCAGTGTGTCTGCGTGTTTATGTGTGTATGTGTGTATGTGTGTATATGTGTGTATGTGTATGTGTGTATGTGTATGTATGAGTGTGTATGTGTGTATGGGCATGTATCTGTATGCCTGTATGTGTGTTTGCATGTGTCAGTATGCATCAGTGTGTATGTGTGTATTTTTGTATGTGTGTTTCTGTATGTATGTGTATGTGTGTCTGTGTGTCTGTGTGTCTGTGTGTCTGTGTGTCTGTGTGTCTGTGTGTCTGTGTGTCTGTGTGTGTATGTGTGTGTCTGTTTGTATCTGTGTGTATCTGTGTGTATGTGTGTGTTTGTGTGTGTCTGTGTGTGTCTGTGTGTGTATGTGTGTGTCTGTGTGTGTATGTGTGTGTCTGTGTGTGTCTGCGTGTGTATGTGTGTGTTGGTTTGTATGTGTGTGTCTGTGTGTGTCTGTATGTGGGTTTGCGTGTGTCAGTGTGTATCAGTGTATATATGTGTGTATGTGTGTATGTGTGTTTCTGTATGTATGTGTATGTGTGAATGTGTATGTCTGTGTGTGTCTGCTTCCTATGTGTGTATGTCTATGTGTGTCTCTGTGTGTGGTATGTGTGTATGTATGTGTTTGTGCCTGTCTGTATCTGCTTGTGTATGTATGTGTATGTGGATGTCTATGTCTGCTTGTGTGTATATGTGTCTGTCAGTGTGTGTCAGTATGTGTCAGTGTGTGTCAGTGTGTGTCTGTGTATATATGTGCATGCATGTGTGTATGTGTGTCCATGTGTGTCTGTGTTTTATGTGCATCTGTATGTATATGTGTGTATGTGGGTATGTGTGTCTGTGTGTCTGTGTGTGTCTGGTTATATATGTGTGTGTCTGCGTGAGTCTGTGTATATCCGTGTATATATGTGTATATCTGTGTGTATCTGTGTGTATCTGTGTGTATCAGGGACAAATAGTTTTGCGCCTGTCTTGACATGTTCTTGCCGGTGTGAAACCTCTATTTGCTCCCCGAGAGAGTGCCGCTGGTAACTTGCAAAAGCCAGCAGCACTTCAACACTTTGCAGCAGCTTCATGAAATGTCCAGAGGATTCATCAGACAGGCTACCAAGCAGATCCCTATCTCAACTGTCTCTCTAAGAAAGAGAGGGGCAGATACCATCAAGAGAAACCTGAAGCTGAGAGACATTAAGACCGACTCATGGACACAACTCTCACAGCAGAGAGCTAAATGGAGAGCGGCAGTCAAGTAATGAAAGCAGTCTTTGTCGCATCGCGACCGACAGCATGATGATGATGATGATCTGTGTGTATGTAAGTGACTTCTCAAACATCTCCTGCACTGCCTAATGATGTTCTAACAATGTTGATAATATTGGGGATTACATACGGTGACAATCAATATTTTATTGGAGACGTGCCTTTTTTTCTTTTGGGGGTATATGCTTTTGGTATTGTTTTCAGTGCCTGGAATTCTGGTCTTCCAGCCGTGGATGACATCAGCAAGAATTTCAACACACATATATATATATATATGTATGTATTTGACATATGGATGCAACATATATTTTGGCATATTAGAATATATCAATCATATTAATGTGTTTGTAGGATGTGTAGACCTTGTGCTTGATGGATAGTAGTTGATCATAATAAATATTAATATGTTAGGTGGTAAGCGGGTGGTGCGTGTTCAAGGTAGGTTCGTTCTTTGTGTAGCTGACATGTCATTTTAAATCCTACGAGTTACCTTTCAGTTTCAGCCATTAGGGTAAAATATATATATATATATAGATAGATGCCTTTCAATGTTTATAAAAAATTGGGTATCTGCGCGCAGCTTGGCTGCAGAACGAAGGCACACTGCCATTGAGTTTGCCAATATGCGCAGTGCAAAAGGTGAGTTTTATTCAAAATTAATAGAAATACAGAGCCCTAATCTTATAAATTCAATATAATCTGTTCCAAATCTGAACATTTTAGCAAAATATTAAAATTCTAGAAGAATTACCTGCAGCACTGTATACAATTACAACCATTAACAATAATTGTATGGAATATGTAATTGGAGGTAAATGATCCTAATCTGCTAAAGGTGCATCGATATATACATGGTGCCCAATAATGATGACCTGGGGGCTGTAGTCTGGTATCAGGTGTCTGGTATCTGATATGGATTCCAAGTATCGCTATGACTACACATTTATGGCAACCGCCTACCTACCGTTGATTGGATGAGGTTCTACTGACATTTATGCATATATATGTCATGGGGGTGATGAAAATGGGAAATATTGTGGTTAGAGTGGGACTCGAACCCACATCTCTTTGCATTCCGGGCCAGTGTGCTAACTATTACACCACTTAGGCTCCCTATAATATATATAATATATAAAATATATATATAATATATATAATATATATAATATATATATAAAATATAATATATAAAATATATATATAATATATATAATATATATAATATATAAAATATATATAATATATAATATATATATAATATATCAATCAATCAATAGTTCCGTCCTCTAGTCGAGGGTTGGATGCAATGGTTCTCCACTTGTCCCGATGGTGTGCTGTTCTGATAGACTGTGAATAATTCAAGCCTGTCCACTGTGAAATATTTGTAAACCATGATGTTCTTGGTCTCCCTCTCCCTCTGCTGCCATTCACCTTCCCTTCCAACAATGTACGGTATATTGAACTCTGACGAATGATGTGGCCAAAATAAATAAGTTTCTTTGTCTGTATAGTGGCAAACAAGCTTTTCTTATTTTTAATTTTTCTGAGAACTTCTTTGTTGGTGATCTTCTTTGTCCATGATATTTTCATCATCCTTCGATAAGTCCACATCTCAAATGCTGCTAAACGTTTGTACATTTTCTTAGAGATTGTCCATGTCTCAGCCCCATACATTAGAGTAGACCACACATAACACTGAAGAATACGCATGAACAAAAACAATCTTAGATATGCCGATGACAGTGTAATACTAGCAGACAGTGAGAAAAACCTACAAGATATAGTGAATAGAATCAATAAAGCTGGAATACTATTCAACATGAAGATGAATGCCAGGAAGACCAAAACAATGGTTATAAGTAAAAAGACAGATAAACCAAATGTCAATATAACCATAGATGGCACAAACATAGAACAAGTATCCGAATTCATATATCTCGGACAAAAGATTACAAATGATGGGAGATGTGAGGAAGAAATTAAAAGAAGGATAACAATAGCCCGAACAACATTCTCCAAAATGTATAGAGTGTTAACATCAAGTAAGATATTAATATAAATATATATAATATATATAAAATATATAATATATAAAAATATAATAATATATATAACATATATAATATATATAATATGTATAATACGTATAATATGTATAATACGTATAATATGTATACTACATATAATATGTATAATATGTAGTATAACATGTATAATATGTATAATATGTATAATATGTATAATATATATATAATATATATAATATATATATAATATATGTAATATATATAATATATATATAACACATATAATATATAATATATATAATATATAATATATATGTCGCAGAGTTTCTGCGGTCCGCATGGTGCCATACACGCAGGGCCACCGGACAAGAATTGTAACAGGAGGACCACAAGAAGCGCTACCCACTATTAAACCATGGCGGCACCGAGCGGGTCAGGGGCAGTCAAACAGGAAGGCGGGGCACCGACTAGGCCAGACACTGCCAGCGACGTGTCGAAGGACGAGAAGGTGCTGAAGAAGAGGTTGTCCGAGTTGCCGACGAGGAAGTTCAGTCTGGAGACGACATGGCTGGCCTGCGGCTAAGTGCGCATTCTCCTAGGAAGGCTTCGAACAGCAGAAGCAGGTCGCGAGAGCGAGGGATAAGCCAAACTCAAAACTCATTTCCGAATGCTTCTTAACAAGCACAATGCCACTAGGAAGGAGCTCGAGCTTCTGGGTGGTCGCCTCGCACATTGCTCTACTGTAATTTGCGGTGGGCGTTCATTTCATCATCATCATCATGCTGTCGGTCGCGATGCGACAAAGACTGCTTTCATTACTTGACTGTCGCTCTCCATTTAGCTCTCTGCTGTGAGAGTGATGTCCATGAGTCGGTCTTAATGTCTCTCAACTTCAGGTTTCTCTTGATGGTATCCTTGATGGTATCCTTGTAACCAGAAGACAGTTGAGAGTAGAGGATCTGCTTTGGTAGCCTGTCTGATGACATCCTCATGAGGTGTCCAGTCCACCGGAGATTCTTTTTGATCAGAAGATCTTCCATAGAGGGCAGCCCTTTCCGTTCGAGTATTTCCTTATTTGTCACTTTGTCCTTCCAGGTTATCCTCATGATCGAACGCGGATGTGGCATCATGAAGGCATGCAGCTTTTTCACCTGTCGTATGTACACTGTCCAGGCCTTGGTTCCATATAGTAGGCTGGATAGCATGATTGCACTTGTAGATCTTCCCTTTGACCCGCATGGACACATGGTGGTTGTTCCAGAGTCTCTGGTGTAGTCGGACGAAAGATGCGCTAGCCTTGGCCATCCTCCTCTGTATTTCAGCACTTGAGATAGTGCTTTGGAGGTAGGTGAATTCCGGAACAGAGTTCAGCTTGTTTTCATCAAACATGATATCCTCCTCTTGGGTTCTTGTAGAGTTGGGTTGGTACAGCACCTCCATCTTCTTGATGTTTATCTTAAGGCCGAACTTCTTTGATGCATTGGAGAAAGTGTCCACTATTTTGTGGATCTCTTCAGCAGAGTGGGCAACCAATGCACTTTCATCTGCGAATAGAAGCTCTCTCACCAGTATCCGAGTAGTCTTGGTCTTTGCTCTGAAGTGGGCGACATTGAATAGGTCAGCGCTCTGTCTGGACTGTATACAGAAGCCATCCCCCATGCCTCGTTGAGCATTGCTGATAGGAAGATGGAGAAGAGCATGGGGGCCAGTACACAACCTTGCTTGACCCCATTGGTAACCCCAAACGATTCCGAGACTTCCCCTCCAAAACTAACATTGCCATCATTCCCGTATGTAGAGCCTCAATCATAGTTGTGAACTTCTCTGGGCATCCATAATTCCTCAGTAGCTGCCATAGCCTGGTCCTCCCGACTGTATCGACCGCCTTAGTGAAATCGACAAATACCATGTACAGTGGTCGGTCCTGCTCAATGCACTTTTCTTGTAGCTGTCGAAGACAAAATATCATGAAATGTACAACCAGCGTTCATTTAGTACCCGAATATACGATGTCATCAGAATGCTATAAAAAACGTTCTTTAAGTTCCGGTTAAATGCTGAATTCCGTAATGAAATTAACTGGTGGCTGAACTTCATGGACCGATTTAACGGCTACGCTAAAATTCTGTGGCAACATTCCCGAACACTATCGGTTTATTCTGATGCATCGCATTTGGGTTTCGGGGCCATCCGCGCGAACGATTGTTCTAAAGAAGACAAATAGAGGAATCTTTTCACCTAAAATTAGGCCATCACCTAGTGGACTCTCACAGTAAGTGCGGTGAGGGCCATATACACATGGGTGAAATGTGACCGGTTGTTAGTGCTGCGAACTGTTGGGGTCATTTACTAAGAGATGGCTCTGTCATGTTCGTTACAGACAATAACGCTGTCCGCGCTGTGCAAATAAGGACATTATGGAGTGGGTTAAACATTTGTTCTGGCTCTCCTGTGATTTCAACTTTGCAATTTATTCAGTATATATATATCTAGTCAAATTAATATCATTTGTGACGCGCTGAGCAGGTGGACCGAGGTCAATTGCCGGGAGGGGTTAGCAGCGGAAAGCGCCCGATGGTGGCGCTAGTAGTGGGCAACCGGGGCAAATCCGGGCAAGTCAGCGATTGGACAATAATATATCAAAGTAATATAATGTAAATAAATAATAATAATGATACTCCGCCTATTTATATCTGCATAATTAATTATAAATACTATAAAGTATGGCTATGTAAGGAAAGGACGGATACAGACGCATGTTGGGTCGGACACTTTTATTGAGCGTCTGGGCATAGCGAGATAACAGGCCAAAGGAGAAAGCCTAAGCGTCTCCCTCCAACCCAACACGTGACTCATCCGAACAGAGGGCCGCGACCACCCTCAAGTCGTTCACTATCCGCGTCCCAAGGGGGGTCTTTAGGTAGCTATACACTGTCTCGGAGGCCCAATCACCTCTGACCTTCAGCTCCTCGAGTGTGGCCCCACACATAGCAAGGAAAGTGCAACCTCCCCTCCTAGGGGAGTGGGACGAGAGGGTGGACGCGTCAAGCCCAGCCCTAGTGGCAAATATCTTTAGGGTCTCCTGGTAGACGTGGTACGGAAGGGAACAGGAGAGCCCACCCAACCATGGGATCCGGAAGGCAGGATCAGATGGGTCCGCCCAGATTTGACTGAAATGTCTCTCAGTCCAATGTACAGCACAGACATCGGTGTCGCAGCACCTGGCAATAGGAATCTCAAGCACCCATTCAGTGAATTGGATCGTCTTTGAACGGCGAACCGTCAGGTGCATCCCCCAGTCATGGAAAACAATGTCAGATCTAAGCAGAGTAGAATCTGACATTGTCACCTGCTATTTCCGCAAGAGACCTCTAAAGGAGCATAGAACAGCCGCCCTCCATGCACCGTGGCCTGGGTTATTTGTTAAGAGAGCAAAAATTCTTCGCAACATGTGTGGAAGCAGCGGCATCGCCCGTCGAGGTGCATCACCCTTGACCCGACGGATCCCTTTCAAAGTAGAGGCCAAAACAAAACCTTTATAATCGATAGCTGGCTCACCGTTTTGCCTCAGAAAATAGTTAAGGCCGCTCAGGTAATTGAGGATAGATCGATATTTCAAGGAGCTGGCAAGCCAAGTAGCATAGAGGGCAACCTGCTCGCCGGAACAGGGGATAGGGGCCCTAGATGAATTAAATGAATCAACATAATCTAAATATTTCCGAATTTGCACCCCCTTGCGATGGCCGAGTTCTTGGCGTAACACTGGCGCTGATATCCCAGCTGTTCGTTCTTTAGCGCCGCTATCTCTGCAAGAGACAAACGAGGCATCAAAGACGTGGCCACAGCAGAGTGCACCAGCAACGTCCACTGCCCTAATCCTGTCCGTTCTGTCATTCTGATTTAATCTACTTAGCGCGTCACAAATAACATTTAGGCTACTACGTATATAAACGGAGCTAAAGACAAAGTTATTTTCAACAGCCAGCCAGAATAGTCTGCGGAGAAATAACATAATGCCCTTATGTCTCGACCTGCCCATGTTCAGCACTGCCTGAACAAAAGCACTATCGGTCACAATCATGACGGTGCTATTGGCCCAGCCAGCACCCCAACGAAGGCAGGCCGCATAGACAGCCCACATTTCCTGGACATTAATGTGTGATGTACTGACGTTAGAAGGGGGGATGAGATGGTGTTGGCCGGCGTAGGCCTCAAGAGGTTTGCTGGCTCCGTCCATGAAGGAGCCAACTAACCAATCGTGTCCATGTAGGGCACCGAACCCCCAGTTGGAAGCATCGCTATACGTTGATATAACGGGGGCGAACTTCCCCAAGATCTTGGCCTTGCCGTTAAACGTACTAGCAAAGTCCAACCACCAGTCTATGTCATCCCTCACTCCCTTGTTTAGTTGGGCTCTATGGTAGGGTTGCTTTAACTTGGCCATTAAGTCGTAGATACATCTGGTGAATGTCCTACTGCCCCTGATGACCTTAGCACAGTGAGCAAGAAGGCCCCCAACCCGTTGAAGTTCTTTCTTGGAAGCTTTCCTACGCCCATTGAGCCTGTGTAGGACTTCCCTTGTTTTCAATAACTTATCATGTGGAAGGCTGAGCTCAAGACTCACGGAGTCAACATCAATCCCGAGGAACCGGACCCTGGTGTCGGCTTTACTTACCTTCTTGAAACTCACAAAGAACCCCATCCTCCTAAGGATCCTTATCAATATCATCTGGCCCCACTCGACCTCGAGCCTGGTACCACCCCCGACACAAAAGTCGTCTAAGTAGTTAACTACTCGATCAAGGCCCTCCCGTACACAGCATCTAACGACAAAATCAGAAATTTTGGACAAAATGTACGGGCTTGATGAAAGGCCCATGCTGAGGCGGTTGTCAAGAAAATAAGTAAAGTCTCGCTCGCCAGGTCTCCTGTATCGGAGACCCTGGCGCTGCCGGTCCTCGGGGTGGATCGATACAGCCCTATATGCGTCCTTAACATCGCCGGTTCCAAGCGCGTCACCCTGTTCCAACATGTCTGTAACGTCATCCAGACCTCTGTAAAAAAACTTTTGGCAGACCTGGTCAGTGAAATTAGTGACAGAAACCTCCGGGGGCATACTACAATCGATGACGACCTGACCGCCGCCGTCGTCCTTGGGGATGACAAATGCATCGTGAGTACATGATGCGTGCACATCGATGATGGAGATGACACCATCGCGCTCCTCATTCAGAAACTTCCTGTCAATAATGTCACCCTCCCAGGTTGACTTCCTGCGAGTCTTCGTTGGAAGGTAACTAACTGCGCATCCGGTGTTAACCACCCGGAAACCGAACGTAACTCCGATCATAATATATAACCAATCGGGATCGGTGTCGCCCCGGAAAAATAGCTCAGCAAAGATTCTACAGGGTCTAAGCTGAGTAGCGACACCAGCAATTTTATGGACGCACTCACAGGAACCAACCACACACTCATTGGTGACCTCAATCATCACGGGTGGCTCCCCCTCCTGTTCCCGAATGTGAACGAGGAGGCTACTAAGATCGCCTTGCTCGACGAACAAGCGATCGTCACGACTGGCCCCAGCTGGTTGCAGCCAGCGTAATCCCTCAACTACTGCTCCCCCCTGTAACTGGATCTCCCTAACCTTCCCGAGACCAACTGCATCAACCCCAGCTGAAACATCAAGGGTAACAGTAATATGATCATTGTCAACGGGGAACAAATCATGCACGTCAGTATTGGTTAGGTTAGGCGTATAATCAGAACAGTCAAGGGCGTTATTGGGAAAATCAATGACAGCGACTACAGCAGTGTCCAGCTCAGCTGTCTGGCAACCGACGTTTTTAGATCGCCCGATCTTCACACGTCAATCTTTGCATTTCGAGCGGGTGTGTGCCTTGGAACCACATAGCGAGCAAGCGTGAGAGAATCGACAATCGGAATGCCCGCATCCATTGTCACTGTTCCATGCATAGCATGCCCTATGCGCTGCTCTGCCCTGTGACCGCTTCCCCGCACTGTGGTTCCAGTTTTCGGCCTTCTTCGGCTTCATGTTGTGAGGACCGTAGTGTTCGATACTCTCGCTTTGGTGCGTCTTCGAGAAGGCCGCAAACCCGATGCTCTCACCCAGCTTGCGGATAGCAAGTATGTGGTCCACGTGTGTGATGTCCTTGTAGTGGTCATCCCTAGCTCTTGAGGAGATAAAACTGACGTGCTCGATGAACGCCCTGTAGTCAGCTATCGTCAGGCAGGGAATGTCCAGGCACCATTGACAGGAGGCTTTTACAAGTTTGTGGGCGTTCATTTTCCGCACGTCCTTCCCCTGCCCATACTTCCGAAGTGACCACTTACTTCGCCTACGTCGTGAAGAGCTGCCGTCGCTGCTCGATCTAGACGAACATCTTCTCCGCCTGCTCGACCCTCTCGGCCGTCGACGCGATCGCCCGAAAGTCGAGTGCCCATCTTCACGATTAGATCCTTGGGTCCACGTAGGTGGTGGCAGTGTACAGTCCGTCGTCCGTCTTCGGTCGTCCGTGCATAGCATATCGTCCCTTGTCGAGTGCAGGATTGAAGTACGATCGGTGGTGGAAGTATGATCGTTGGTGTTGGCGGCCCGATCGGCGCCCCGTCGTCCGTCTCTTCACCTACGTCTTGAGGAGCTGCCATCGCTGCTCGAACGAGATGAGTGTCTCCTTCTACTCGACCCTCTCGACCGTCGATGCGATCGCCCGAAGGTCGAGTGCCCGTCGTCCCGGTCACTTCCCCGTGTCCAGGACGGTGGTGGCAGTGTCGAGTCCGTCATCCGTCTGCAGTCGTCCGTCTGCAGCCGGTCGTCCGTGGGTGGGTGGACGTAGTCCCGTCGTCTGTCGTCTACCTTGATTGTCGTCCGGCGCCTCGTCCGTCTTCTTTCGCATTCAGACTTGAGCTCTTCCAGATCGTCTTCCAGGTCTGCCACTCGCATCTCGGCCTTAAGAGTGTCGATCGCTTCCCTTGCGTTCTTCTCGTGCTCGACCAGCGTCCGTCTCTTCACCTACATCTTGAGGAGCTGCCATCGCTGCTCGAACGAGATGAGTGTCTCCTTCTACTCGACCCTCTCGACCGTCGATGCGATCGCCCGAAGGTCGAGTGCCCGTCGTCCCGGTCACTTCCCCGTGTCCAGGACGGTGGTGGCAGTGTCGAGTCCGTCATCCGTCTGCAGTCGTCCGTCTGCAGCCGGTCGTCCGTGGGTGGGTGGACGTAGTCCCGTCGTCTGTCGTCTACCTTGATTGTCGTCCGGCGCCTCGTCCGTCTTCTTTCGCATTCAGACTTGAGCTCTTCCAGATCGTCTTCCAGGTCTGCCACTCGCATCTCGGCCTTAAGAGTGTCGATCGCTTCCCTTGCGTTCTTCTCGTGCTCGACCAGCGTGAGGCCCCCCATAGCTGTAGTAGTCGACTCAATGTTGACCGTATCACCCTGGTCGACTGCCGATCTCGAAGCCTTCGCTGAAGCTTTACCGCTGTGCGTGGACATCCCAATGTTACAGGTGAGCGTGTCGATACTTCTCTTAGTTGCAAGTGTGTCAAGGCTTCTTGGACTGGCACGATCCTTGGTCCTGGTTGTAGTATGGCGCACCACAATTACTCCAATATTCAGTCCCTGGCACGCCTTGAACCGTACCAAGGTCCAGCCCGGCCGAACTACGGTCCGTACCAAGCAGTGCAGTGCACTGCAACAATTCAAGATCCCATGCCTAATCAACCTAACAAGTTCAAAGTTTTAAAGTTGTGATCATAATTGAACAAACGCGAGACAGTTGTATTTATAGTGGCATTTATTCTTACTAGTTTAGCCTGTTACATTAAGATTGAAAAATAGAAATGTTGATAAGTTCGAGGATTACAGGCACTTAACCCTATCGATCGATGTCATTAGTTGGGTGGGTGGGACAGCAAATCTACAGGAAGTAGCACGTCCGATCGGTTGAAAAGCTAAGGTCGAAGTGTCTAGACTTTGTAACTGCGTCATAGGCTTTGCTCCAAATTTACAGTAGGTGGCGCGTCAGTAGCGGGCAAATCGTAGTTCACAAGAAATATATAGGTGGCGCCAATGGTCACATTTTAAGTCTACTGCGCAGTTTCAGTAACTGCGTAGTATTGAGTTCAAGGAATCTACAGTAGGTGGCGGGTCAATCGACGACCATTCCACTAGTTCAGGATCAAGAATATAGATGGCGCCAAAAGTCGTTCCGGTCCATGGGAAATACACAGTCTCACGATATCAATTACCCATGTTGCGCACATCATGGACAATGTAAAAGTGATCGGTAAAAGTTTGAAATCGCGAATGGAAGTGACTTGCCGGGAGGGGTTAGCAGCGGAAAGCGCCCGATGGTGGCGCTAGTAGTGGGCAACCGGGGCAAATCCGGGCAAGTCAGCAATTGGACAATAATATATCAAAGTAATATAATGGAAATAAATAATAATAACGATACTCCGCCTATTTATATCTGCATAATTAATTATACATACTATATATATATATATATGCCCACACTTGAAATTTATATATATATATATGTATATATATATAAATGTCAAGTGTGGGCCTGTCACTAGTGTCAGTTTGCAGATGCAGGGCCCAGAAGTAGAACACTATTATTTCTGGACTGAAGAACGGTGGGATGTAGTCCACTTGTTGGAAGAGCAGGAGAGGGCTAACCCCCCCCCCTCCTCCCCCGACCCACCGCCTGCCATCCAGCCTGAAGACAGCTAATCATCACTCACTGTATGATTATTAGAGGTGATACGGGGCTTATAACGATCTAGACATATAGTGTTATGTGTTACCTAGTATCCATAAGGCATCCCAGATAGGATGGCACAACGGTGGAACGCCAATCTCCCATTTTGGCAGATCGTCGGGCGTTCGAAAACTGGTCGAGTCATAAAGAATGACTCAACAATTTATACTTGACGTCATCTAGCCTGGCGCTCGGCATTTCTAGGATAGGGAAAGGAGCAGTGGAATGGGGAAACCTAATTTTCCGTGATTGGCGTTCTCTGTGGCAGAGTGGTTAGAGTGTCTGACTTTTTTCTAGGTCAGACTCCTAATCCGAGGGTCGGCGGTTCGATTCCCCGTGCCCCCAGCTCTGCCAATTTGGATTTCCACCGCTGTGTATAACTTACAGCGTCATTAAAGGCCGGTTGCTCTCATACCATGTCTTTAGCCCTGTTTACACGGGCGATTTAAAACGCCTCATATAAAACGACTTGCCTAGATCGATTCACATTTGTTGTGTAAACACGATGCTGAGGCGTTTTAGGGCTGAATCGATTCATATAAATCGGTAGATGTAAACCACCTTGCGAGATAGTATAGATGAAGCGATTCAGCCCGTTCCCGGGCGGCGATAGTGTAAAATAGCGGTGCTCGCCGGCTACAAGCTCAGCTGTAACTATCGCGGTGCCCAGCAGTGTTAGGGACGGATTAGGCCGAAATCTATTGAATGCAACCATATTTAACAGAATTACATACTCAAATAATGAAATTTAATTAAATTAACCCTAAATTCCAAGCGATATTAACGTAGCAGCTATTTTATTGTCGAATCGACGAGTGTAAGCTAAACAATAGCAGTGCTCGCCGGCTACAGGCTCACCACTAAGGCTGCTGGTTCCCGGCGCCGACACACTTTCAAACTTGTCTAGATCGTTTTACAATTCCCCGTGTAAACACAGCTTATGTGGTGTGGAAGGTTAAAAATCCCTTGGGTCGGTAAAAGTGTAGGCTCGGGCTTTCTATCGACCAGCAGTGGAATGAGGAAGACCAGTCGTCTATGACTGAAATTTCCCCTGCTTAAACAACTATTGGACCAAAAAAAGATTTTAAAAATACCGCAGTTACAATATTGCTCACGACCGCTTGCGACCACTTTGCTACCATAAAACAAGGATTCGTCGCAAAGACGTCGCAAGTGGTCGCAAAGTGGTTGCAAGTGATAGCGAAGTGGTCCCCATTGGTCACCGACCTAATTGCGGCCATACAACCTCATTCTAACCATTCTAACGAAAAGGAGGTTGCAGCTACTGCACAAAAAAAAACCTTTTGGCCAAAATGGTCGCCCAGAGGTCGCCGACCATTGCTTTGATCACAAGGAGGTCGATAGTGACCATGGATCTTTTTGTCCACCAAAGTGGTCGCACAGCGGTTGCAAGCGGTCGCAAGCAATAGTGTGACTGGGGCATTCATCACTTCATGAGCAAAAAAAAACCACCCCAAAAAACACTAAAAACCCATAAAAACAACAATAACTAAATCTACCTTTTGGAAATACCTTAATATACATTGCAGAATCCAACCGGTTGCCATATCCAAATCGGTAAAGCGCAGGCCTCCCGAGCGGGAGATCGAGAGTTCGATTCTCACTCGAGTCAAGCGTATGACTTACAAAATCGATACATGTCACTACCTAGCTTGACACTCGCCACTAATAGGATAGGGCAAAGACTGGTTAGCTCAGTGTCAGGATAATGTGACTAAGTAGGATATTTGGTTATGGTGCTCGTGGCCTGATTTCCCAGTAGGGCAGCACTATTAAGTCACCATGCATGTGCACTGTCACAAGTCGGCGCCCTCATTATATGACCCTAGATGTTGCCAGGACGTAAAACTCCAACCAAATCACCAACCATTGCAGAACCCAAACACCTGTAACTGGAGCGTTGTGACGCCTACTGTTCTTTCCAGATTAACTTTGCTCGAAACATGACTATAATATTATACCTGTCAGCAACTGGTAAATGTGGTCCCCATCATTGCCATGCGACACACACACAGAGAACGAGAAAGTAAGATGGATGGGGAAAAACACAACTTTATTTCAGACTCAACTTGAGGTTTCGGAATGCTGGCCCTTGGGTTGAATGAGAGCTTGACGCTCATTGGCTGTCATTGCTGGGGATGATGACCTATCCCCCACAGCAAGGCTACTTTGAGGTCATTGTAGAATATTCCTGAGTTTGCAGTTTGGGGGTAGTTAGATAACTTTTAAGAATTATTATTGTATACACATATAATGGTACTAAAATGATAAAACAAAATAATGAAAAATAATTAGAGAAATTGTTGCAATGTAATAAAGGTAGGCCTACTATCACACAGAAAGGGAGTTTCCTTTGTGACATAGATGTTGCCAGGACGTAGCCTTCTCTGTGGCGGAGTGGTTAGAGTGTCTGATTTTTGTCTAGGTCAGACTCCTAATCTGAGGGTCGGCGGTTCGATTCCCCGTACCCCCAGCTCTGCCAATTTGAATTTCCACCGCTGTGTATAACTTACAGCGTCATCAAAGGCCAGTTGCTCTCATACCATGTCTATATGGTGTGGGAGGTTAAAAATCCCTTGGGTCGGTAAAAGTGTAGGCTTGGGCTTTCTATCAACCAGTAGTGGAGTGGGGCAGACCAGTCGTCTGTGACTGGGATTTCCCCTGATTGGGACAACTAATGTACCAACAAAAATGAGAGACAAATAAGTGTTAACACTTCCTGTCTACCATTCGCTATATTGCTATAAGGTAGCTAGCTACCTTATGTTACTAACGCTATGATCTAACGTTAAGTCTGGGGTTGGTATATGCATGCCTAACTTTAGAGTCAGTGATGCATGAAGGCTTGCCTCTGTAATTACACAGGGTCGCTGGGAAAACAAAGCTAGGTCACGTGACCAATGATAACTTGCAACATTTGCTTTTGATTGTGTCAACTCGCGGGATTAAACCATGTGAGTACAATATTGTGTCTTCTTGTGTGATAATTTCAGATACTCAGCCCCTAAAAAAGAGATTTCTGAAGTAGGTAGTACATAGTATGCAAGAGTATACAGTAAAACCTCTCTAAATCGACCGACCTTGGGATCGACTTTAAGTGGTCGTATTAGAGGCGGTCGGTTTAGGGAGTTAGAATATGGTTACAATAATATTGTTGGGACCCAAATAAAGCGATCGATATTGGGGAGTGGTAGAGATGTGGAAGTAGTCGGTGAGAGAGGTTTTACTGTATACCAAGTTGCCAAGGCCGCTGCCATCAGCAATTCAGGCGAGAGTAGCGTCAAAGACCCTATAATACTAAGATGGCTCACTCCATATCTCTCCCATGGTAATGTAAATTGTTGCAGTGCCACCTTGTGGTGGGTTTGATCAGCCACAGCTGCTGGTTGGTGTTTCACATGTAAACACATACAATTATATTATACATGAGATAGGTAAGTATGAATACACATCAATATGAACAAATACACATCATCATCAGCATCATCATCAGCATCGCCATCATCACACATCTTTCACATTCATATATACATTTATACATATAATATAGCACCTGTTTAACCAAGAGAACAGCCAGCGCACCATGTGGTGGGTTTGATATTTTGATTACACAGCACAGGCTGAGTGAGCCGTCTTAGTATTATAGGGTCTTTGGTAGCATTCGGTGGACGAGACGCTACTTGCACTCCATTAATAATATTAATATAATGTATTTATATACCCCAACAAAATAATGTATTGATATAGGACACACCCGCCGAATCAACCACAATTCGAAATTATGCGCCAATTTCAATCTAGTTATTTGATGTAGGTCTACATCAGGCCTAAAAGGAGACATGGTTCTTTATGTGTGTGTGTTTTCCCCTAACAGCCACTAATTTCCTAATTTCAATCGAGATAATTCACATTGCCACTATGGCCACTGGCATTGACAGAAACTTGAGAAAGCAAGCAAAAAAAAACCACAAAAAAACGCTGTTATGTGGAAATGAGGTCACGTGACAGCGGAGAAAGCATCGCATGAAGATCTAGAAGGTTCTCTTACACCGGTGACTCTGGAGCACAGATGGCATATAGGGATGGGTTCACAGGCGCCCATTAAATGCGCCCTAAAAACTCCTTGAGGCCTGTTCAGCTCTCAGAAAGCGCGGTCTGTGTGATCTCAGAGAGCACCAGATGATAACAGAGCTGACTGCATGACAGCAGGGTGTTGACAGTCAGTAGGAAGAGCGATTTTCTTTTGTGGCGGGGGGGATAAAGCAGTTTATGTTTATTCATCACAACATGTACATTTCTTTCTTCCCAGCGCCGAGGCTCTACATTAGTCTTCGATCCATTTACATATTACAGTATGACCCCGTTAAACCAAACTTCAAGGGACCCTAGAAATTTGTTTGCATTAACCGATCATTGGTTTAACCAAGCTTTGGCTTCAACTTTGATTTGGCTTTGGCAAAAACGCGGGTGCATTATGAATGTAATATAAAATATATTTGGACACTTTGATTTTAGTTTTTTTATGTATACACAGTATAACCCTGTTAAACCAAGCTCGGTTAAACCAAATGCTCGGTTAATCCAAACTTTTTTCGGCAGCCCAGCAAAATATTACCATTTATTATATAAAAAAGTTGGTGGGGTCTCAGATGACCTTATAGCCACATGAAAGTTTGGTTTAACCATATCGGAAGTGGCCCGGGGCGCAACAATTTTGTTTGGATTAACCGATAGTTTGGATTAACCCAGTTTGGTTTAACCAACATTTTTTGTATGATAAATTCTCACTTCCTAAACCGACCACCTCCCTAATAGAGAGTAAAACCTCTGTAAATCGACCGACCATGGGGCTGACTTTAAGTGCTACATTTGGGGAGGTGGTCGGTTTAGGGAGTTAGAATATCCTTGCAATGGCATTGTTGGGACCCAAATAAAGCAATCGATATAGCACTCTATAGGGGAGTGGTCGATCTGTTGAGGTGGTCGGTTAGAGAGGTGTTTCTGTATATGGAACTGCATTGCCTGTATGTTTGTAATTACGTATGTTGACTAGTCAACATAGATAATTTACGAACGTGGACACTCGCACTATTTTCACGGAATACTTATCAACCCTGCACTACTTTCGGCGTATGACGGTCTGGTTTCTTCACTTTTCCGCTTTCACCCGGCCGTGCCAGTCGCTTCACCCACCCAGCCTCCCGATACTAGAGGGGTTGAGGGCTGCTGGTTGTGTTAAGTCTCCTCATCTCGCTATTCTCCTTTTCTCCTCAGCTAGCATGTATTCCTCCACTACAACATTTAACTTGTCCTAGCACTAATTATCCTGTTATCTGTTACTTATCCTGATTCCACTTATACTTGCTCATATCAACAGTTATTTCACTCTTCATGATACTTGGTATACCTACACTGTGACCTGCCCAACGATACAATAACCGATCACGATCATCTACTCCAATAATTATCCTGTTATTTGTTACTTATCCTGATTCCACTTATACTTGCTCATATCAACAGTTATTCCACTGTTCATGATACTTGTTATACCTACACTGTGACCTGCTTCACGATACGATAACCGATCACGATCATGTACTCCACTTGCTCGACCTGCCTGCAGGTTATGTACTCCAAAATTAAAAATTGTTAAATCACTTACTCTTTCGCTCTTGTTTGTCGGCGTGCGTAAATTATAAGCATTAAATAACCTCTGGACATAAACCACTAACCTGAGTATCCAATGTCTATTGTTCCCAGTTCTGTGACGTCACACAGGGAAGCGGAGGGTGGATTTACAGTTTATAAGGCATAGTCAAAAGTCTTCAAATTTACTTTAGGTGATAGTAAAGTTTGCACTACTTCCCAAGTCTGTAATATGCCCATAGCCTACGTCACTGACAACAGTCATTGGGGTTGAATAACGCTAATACTAATAGCCTCAGCTTGACAACAGAGACGTTAAAGACGAAACTTGGGCCCTGAAGAACTCCTAGAGAATAGATTATTTTGAGCTGTTCAAATTATCACTAGGCATACTTAGTTTTATGCCTGATCATAATGGTTGTAAATAAGGAAAGTCGTCTAGGTCATGTTACATGCCCTTTAATAGTTGCGTTCTAAATTATGCAACGCTGGCATCTGTTCCGGAAGTGAAGGCATTGTGGGAATGCGGAAACAAAAAGTGTAGGTAGAAGAAATAGAGCTGTACCTCAGAGGGTGTGGATCTCAGAGGTTGAGAGCTGTGCTAGTGGTGGCATGACAGACTGTTTAATAATCACATAGGAGGAAACATAGCTCTGGCTGCTTACTCTTGCATCCATCACTCAACAGTCATCCATTACTGCCGGGCACAGAGAAGGTGGAAGTAAAAGTGGAAGGAAAGATGTGGTGTTCTCGTGTGGCGTTCTCTGTGGCAGAGTGGTTAGAGTGTCTGACATTTTTCTAGGTCAGACTCCTAATCTGAGGGTCAGCGGTTCGATTCCCCGTGCCCCCAGCTCTGCCAATTTGGATTTCCACCGCTGTGTATAACGTACAGCGTCATCAAAGGCCGGTTGCTCTCATACAATGTCTATGTGGTGTGGGAGGTTAGAAATCCCTTGGGTCGGTAAAAGTGTAGGCTCGGGCTTTCTATCGACCAGCAGTGGAATGAGGAAGACCAGTCGTCTATGACTGAAATTTCCCCTGCTTAAACAACTAATGGACCAAAAAAAGATGATTTTATTCCGGCAGGTATTTCCGGTTGTTTGCTTGTTGGAGTTTTACATCCTGGCACATTAGAGGTCATATCAGGACGGGTACCGAGGTATTACCGTTCTATATTGTGAGCTGTATCAAGTGAATGTTTTGATGCTCATGCCCAGATTGGTTTTACATGTTGGAACTTGAAATAACTTTGAAATTTGTCAATCAAAATAGAAGTCACTTCAAACTAAAGTAAGGTAGATAATGACCAACGTAAAAACAGGAACTCAAAAGCATCGGACAATGCAAATTTAACCATTTCAAAATGTCGTGAAAATAATGTTGCTGTCATTCGACATAAATTTGACCGTTACAGAATTGCATGTCAATTTTAACATGGACACATTTATTTTATGAAACTAAAATGACAGAATAAATTTGACTAAATTGTCACCATGAATGCGACCTTTTTTTTCTGATGTGGCGTTAAATCATCACCGATCAATCAATCAATTAATCATATCCAGCGTGGGCTTTCCAAACCATACTGCTCTGCTTTATTTAAGTATCAATTTTAAAGTCATTGGTTTGACTCGACCGGGAATCAAACTCCTGACCTCCCGCATGCAAGGCCAGCGCTCTACCGATTAGATCACCGTGCCCGGTAGGTATTACCGTTGTACACATCAGTATGCCCCCACCCCGACCCGGAGGTGGAGGAGAAGTGGAGGGTGCGGGGTGCTTTCATATATATGTATAGAACAGAACAGCTTTCATTCATCTGGTAGGAAATATGTCTGGATTAAAATGAGGGTCTACCTTATGTGTGATGTATAAGAATTATGTGAGTATAAAGGCGCGAAAGGGAATGCTCCATATATGATCACCCATATGTTGTGTACTACTTTATGAGTGACGCCTTTTGACAGTTGGGCCAGGTGGCGCCACCACCCCCAACCCTACCAGTAGCACGAAATACTGTCCCCTGGTTTAGTCACTTTCAGTTGTTGTGAAGCCATCTTACTGCTTACTGCATGCATTCTTTCTCTATGTGTAAGCAAAGCATTCCCCCATGTCTCCCTCTCCTCTGGGAGTTGATTAGTTCTACAATTGGGTAGTTGTTTAGTTACCTATAGTTACTTCACCTGACTGACTGCCTTGACCTTGTTGTGTTTATCATCATCAGTTTTTAATTTGAAGTTTAATATTTACCTCCTAGGTGTCACGGTCTATTCTTATGTATATATAATATATATATTATATAAAATATATATATATATATAATATATAAATAGTTCATTCGCAAATGAGAAGGAAAGACTAGGACTTGGTTTGGGTTGAGTTTATTCTCTGGTAGGAGAATACATTTTGAAAGTGAGCAGAGTGACAGTTGGCTCGCGTTGAATAGAAGGTGGAGGAGGAGAGAATGCCCGCTCCGCAGTAAATAACATGGGAGTTAAGGTGGTTAGAGAGAAACATTAAGGGCTGCCGTTATTTATATCCACATAATAAATGATACAGTATATAATTTAAATTCCGGCTGTAAATGATCAAATCAAGCCATATGTGACCCCGGCGATGCAGGCCTGACCAATGAGCGGGGGACCATGGTCAGGTGAAGAAAAACATCTGCACCTTCCCTGGTCACCACCCACAAATATATGAAGCTGGGAAACAAATGTGGCCATATTTGTTCCACACCTGCTGGTACCCCAACTGTGAGTGGTAGTCTCCTAGTTTATATTCCCATTACATGTTATACAGCATACACA
>CM059186.1:12640571-12803055 GCA_030323885.1 Branchipolynoe longqiensis
CTTTGCTTAGTTTGTTCAGTTCATGCCACTGAACATGTGGGAGGAGAGTTGAGGTATGGGATGTATGAATGACATCATAGGTGGGATTCCCTCATCACATGACCTAGAGGGGTTCCCCACACACAGGGTAAGACATGGCAACCACCAAGATGGCAGCCACAGAAAGCTCTCAATTCAACTTTTAAAGTCCATTAATCTACATGATTTAATCAAATGTTCACACAAAAAGTAGCTGGTTATGATAAATAAACATTTGAACTTTATATTTATCATTTTAGATTGCAATTTCTAATATTCTTTTCTCTATTTGGTTGTCTAAAAGTGTCAGTGCTGCTGGACTAAATAAAACACAACAGAAGCAACCAATGTCTGATTAAACCACGTGTGAGGCATTCACATTCCAGTACCCATTAACCTTTGGGGAACTCCAGCGAAATCGGTTGAGTTGTGTTGGGATGGAACTGGGAAAGTGGCGGGCATTATTCAGAGCGTTTGGCGAAGTTGACAACTTTATCTGCCTCTAGGTTGGTTGGTTTTTGGAGTTCCATGGATGTATGACAATTAAAGTCGCCGGCTATACCTCACCCAGATACAAACGAATCCAGCATCAAAAGCTCTCCAAACATACCTTTGCTTAGTTTGTTCAGTTCATGCCACTGAACATGTGGGAGGAGAGTTGAGGTACGTGATGTATGAATGACATCATAGGGGGGATTCCCTCATCACATGACCTAGAGGGGTTCCCCACACACAGGGGAAGCCATGGCAACCACCAAGATGGCAGCCAGAGAAAGCTCTCAATTCAACTTTTAAAGTCTATTAATCTACATGATTTAATCAATTGTTCACACAAAAAGTAGCTGGTTATGATAAATAAACATTTGAACTTTATATTTATCATTTTAGATTGCAATTTCTAATATTCTTTTCTCTATTTGGTTGTCTAAAAGTGTCAGTGCTGCTGGACTAAATAAAACACAACAGAAGCAACCAATGTCAGCACTCTCCCCCCCCCCCCCACCCCCCACCCCCACATATGTAGTTGCATAAACTGAAAACTGGCAAACATATGCTTGGAGTGCATTTGTCGGAGTATGGGTAGTGTCTAAGCGACCTATATCTGGTCCCTTTAAGTACATAATAATAGTTATGTTATGGCAAAAATATGCTTATTCGTAGCCATGAATCTGCGCACAATTTCAATTAAAACACACCAAAAAACTGCTTTGACACGGCGGTCACCATAGCAACGATATGTTTGCAAAATATCCACAGACTTCATCAGGTCAGTAGGAGGTTTAACTCAGTAAGTGCCCTTATATAATCGACCCAGAGGAGAGCTGAAAACATCAACATTAAAGGTGGCATCACGTGACCCCCAAAAGTAGGACACTTGTCCCAAATAAGGGTGGATGATGGTCAGGATCATCATTGGCAACCAACAAGTTTGTCATATTACTGAGAGCATAGTCTTTACTCAGGCTGAATGAGTTGAGCGTCCGTCTCCTGATTCTGGAGATCAGGGGAACCGAACCCATGGGTTCATGGAGTCGAACCCTAGTCGAATCAAACCAATGATGTACACATTTATATTTGTCGCTTCCTAGCCAGGCGCTCGGCAATATTAGGATAGGGCAAGGACTGGTTGGCTCAGTGTCAGGATAATGTGAATGAGTGGGATATCAGGTCATGGTGCTAGCGGCCTGGTCTCTCAGTGGGACAGCACTATAAAGTGTGCACTATGACAAGTCAGTACCCATGCTGATATGAACTTAGATCTTGCTAGGACATAAAACAACAAACAAAGAAATAATATGCAAGTTTGACATGTTGGTGCAGATATTCACCGTTGCGCACAGAGCAGGGAGCCTGGGGCAGCCTCAGGGTCCTGTGGGAGACATGCCACATTCCGGATGGTATCAGTCATTCCACACGATCCTTTCTTTTTAATCGTGCGTCCAACAAAACAACCGGGGGTAACTAAATACTTAAAGGAATATAGTTCAATAAAAGTACCTTTTTCTCTCCCACCCACTCGCGCAGCCCCCCCACCCCGCCTTCCCACCCTCCCCCTCTTACTCCCCTCCACCCCCACACCCCCCTTCCCCCGATCTCTCTGACCACTACCCGCTGGAAGCGAACTCCCTGCTACATGGGACCGCTTTTGGCGGTGCCCATACAGTGCTGCAGATTCGCAGCCAATGCGACTGAAAACTCCCCCAAAATCAACAACAAATAGCCATCAATGAAAGCAATAAATTTGACAGTAGATCATGCTAGGATGAAAAATCCACACCAAAAAAAACTAACCTGGAACGAATTTAACCTTGGACAACCACCCAAATATTGCACCACACGTTGGTTCTTTATACAGTATAACCCCATTAAACCAATCTTGAAGGGACCCTAGAAATTTGTTTGGATTAACCGATCATTGGTTTAACTGAGCTTTGGCTTCGATTTTGTCTGCGAGTAAGCATGTTTTGCACATGTAATATACAATGTATGTGGACACTTTGATTATTGTTTTTATGTATATACAGTATAACCCCGTTAAACCAAGCTAGGTTCAACCAAACAATCGGTTAATCCAAACCTTTTTCGGCCGCCCGGCAAAATACTCCTATTTATCATATAAAAAAGTCGGTGGGATCTCAGATGACCTTATAACTACATGAAAGTTTGGTTTAACCATACCGGAAGTGGCCTGGGGTCGACAATTTTGTTTGGATTAACTGATAATTTGTATTAACCGACTTTGGTTTAACCAACTTTTTTTATATGATAAATGGTAGTATTTTGCCGGGTCCCCCAAAAAAGTTTGGATTAACCGATCGTTTGGTTTAACTGAGCTTGGTTTAATGAGGTTATACTGCACCTGAATCAAAGTCTAACCCCCCACCCCCACTCCTGAATAAATTAATCCTCCCCTAAAACAGCCACTTGGCTATAACTAGGTAACTTCCCCACCTATTCATTGACTGATTGCGAGGTCACAACTTGGCAGTCTGTCAGTAATGATAAACCAGCAGTGTGAAGCCTGGCAAGTTGGTTGGTTGTTGGAGTTTTACATCCTGGCAACATCTAAGGTCATATCGGCATGGGTACTGACTTATGACAGTGCGCACTGATGGTGACATTATAGTGCTGCCCCACTGGGAGACCAGACCGCAAGCACCCATAACCCCATATCCCACACAGTCACATTATCCTGACACCGAGCAAATCAGTGCTTGCCCTATCCTAATCATGCTGAGCGCCTGGCTATGAAGCGACAAGTATCAATTTTGTAAGTCATTGCTTTGAATCGACCGGGAATTGAACTCCCGACCTTCCACCCGAAAGGCCTGCAGTCTACCGATTCCCACACTTCCAACATCCACACCGAGTGTGTGGACTGACCACCCAGTAGCAGGCCTACCTGACTTCGGCCACAACCGTCTGCAGTCATCAAACCCCTCTCATGTGAGGATAATCTTTTGTTTTAATGTGCAAGCTGTCCTTGTTTCATTTGATTGTCCTCCGATGATGGGACACCTGCTATGTCGGGACACCTTTGGTCTGGATGCAGAGTTGTCTGTTGAAGGCATGAAGCCTGCCACTCAGATACAATAATATTCACCCCAATTTGGAGTAGCGGGGAATAGCAACTACGTCTCAACCCAAGCAATAACTGCTTTGATGGGAATTAAATAAGATGTGGAGGACCTGGTTCCAACAGGCACTGTTTATCCATATTGGCATGGAGTTGATGAAGTGCAGGAGAATGAAAATAAAAGATGGCAGCCACTAGATGTTCTCTATGGCTGAGTGGTTAGAGTGTCTGACTTTTTTCTAGGTCGGACTCCTAATCTGAAGGTCAGTGGTTCGATTCGCCATGCCCCCCACCTCTGTCAATTTGGATTTCCACTGCTGTGTATAACTTACAGAGTCATCAAAGGCCAGTTGCTCTCATACCATGTCTATGTGGTGTGGGAGGTTAAAAATCCCTTGGGTCGGTAAAAGTGTAGGCTCAGGCTTTCTATCAACAAACTGTCTAATGGTGAAAACAAGTCTATTCAGACTTATCCATAAAAGGAAGTATAAATCTTCAAGAAAAAATAAATAAATAAATAAAAGAGATGCTCTTAAGTAAACTTTTAAGGCCATGATTTAATGAATTCTTCCCTCCAAACATAGTGGGCTGTGATAGATAATCATTTGATCCATTTAGTTAATGCTGTCAATTGCAAATTCATGTGGTTGTATCCAGAACAAAGCTTCCTGACACTTCTTTTTATAGTGTTGCTTAGCAGCCCTGTCCCAGGACAGTGTTGTAGGATTAACTCGGTAACAGTCACTACTAGCACTCGTCTTCACTCAGCAACAAAACGGACGCGGTGGACCAATCGGTGGAGCGCAGGCTTTCTGTGCGGGAGATCTGGAGTTCAATTCTCGGTCGACTCAAACCGATGCCTTCAAAATTTATACTTTTCACTTCCTAGCCTGGCGCTCGGCAGTAATAGGATAAAGTAAGGAATGGTTAGCTCAGTGTCATGATAATGTGACTGAGTGGGATATCGGATCATGGTGCTAGTGGCCTGGTCTCCCAGTGGGGCAGCACTGCAAAGCCACCATGAGTGTGCACTGTCACAAGTCGGTACCCGTCCTGATATCACCTTAAATGTAGCAAGGACGTAAAAGTCCAACAACAAACCAACTTCTCCCAGCAGCATTGCCTAAAGGGAAACAAACACATCAAGCCAGATATCTGGTGTCGAGTAGCGGCCCTGTGGTTAGCCACGTATTTAATAGGTCGGAAAGAAACATTGACTATATATATGGTTGTACTTTCTCTTTAGCTGAGGAATAAGTGGTAGTTGTGCAGCTAGTCCAGCCTAGGTAGCGACAAGTATTAACTATTTAAGTCATTGGTTTAACTTGGCAGGCATTCGAACTCCCGACCTTCCGCACGGGAAGCCTGCGCTATACCAATTCGACCACCGCGTCCGGTGATCCTTGAAGTAGAACCATTCCAAATTAATTTTAGCAACCTTGTAAAATCTCTTGACCCCCCCCCCCCCATAGACTTCAGCAGTAATAGGTTATATTAAATTTACTTAGTGTTCCCTTCTCATCATCATCATCATCATGCTGTCGGTCGCAATGCGACAAAGACTGCTTTCATTACTTGACTGCCGCTCTCCATTTAGCACATTTCATGAAAGCTGCTTGTAAAAGTGTTGAAGTGCTGCTGGCTTTTGTAAGTTACCAGCGGCACTCTCTCGGGGAGCAAATAGAGGTTACACACCGGCAAGAACATGTTCAAACAGGCGCAAAACTAGTTGTCCCTGCAGTGGCTGGTCGGGAGATGCTTGGAGTTCCATACATCAACCGCCCTTAATGCAGCCACAGTGACATGATTTTCTGTTTAGGGTTTGCTCCCTTAGCCTTCGGTTCTGTCAAGAACCTGTACCATAAAGCAGTGGTTTACAACTCTGCAGGGCAGGGATGTCAAACTCCCTAAGGTATTGCAATACCTGCAATACCTGCAATACCTGCAATACCTGCATACCCTGGATTCCCTTCTAGGATTCAACAAATCCCCGAAGCTGCTTAGTCCGACGAAGCATCCAATTTGCAAAATCGAACCAATTAGATAGATTTTATTCTACATATCTAACTTAAATACTGATGCACTTATTAAACATTTGTTGCCACATGGAATGGAATACTGAGCCAATTTAATAGATCATTTTACTGCAGAAACCTATGGTGTTAGAGTTTTTAACTTCACATATTTGCACTTCAAATAACTAAAAAGTTATCTGTTTCAAATATAAGTTACTTCAAACTAATGTAAGGTAGATTATAATAATCGGTCAAATATTCTGATATACGGCATAGAGGGGGAATGCAAATGTTCTATTACTGATCGGTGTACGTGACCAGGTGCATGGATGTATGTATATATATATATATATATATATATATATATATGTATGTATGGGCTGATGGTGCCTGAGCGGGATGTAAATAGACATAGTGGTGCTGGCATGTCTGGGTGTGAGTGCACTCAGGGCCTACCCTCTCTGCTGGGATAGGGATCACCACACTCAAAGGTCAAGGTTGGTGGTGGCCATGGGGCCATACAGCTTGTGGTGGTGGGCAGACCACTGGTAGCAATGGGGACCAGGAATTCTGGATCCCTATTGGTAGGGCCAAGAATGCTTGTTTCCCATTGGGGGAAAGGGGTGGGGTGATACTCTACAATGAACCCATGTAACCATATAAATAATAAACCAGAGGGATGGACTCTCTCTTCTTCTTTACACTTTATACTCTTCCTTTCTCTTTGTCTGTATTGATTTCATTGTAGCCTGCCTACACAGCCACAGATTCGATCCTTAGCGTTTTTACAAATCAATTTAATATTTTTATCTCAGAAAAATTACAGAAACTCAAAACCATCAGACTATGCAACTTAAATAATAAGTGCATCAGTATCTAAGTTGGATATGTAGAATCAAATCTAGGGAAGTGTTTTGGTTAAAAGGATTGGTCATGAATATGGAACCCCCTCCCCGCCCCCGACACACAGACATGTGGTGTTCTCTGTGGTGAAGTGGTTAGAGTGTCTCACTAATTTCTAGGTCGGACTCTTAATCAGAAGGTTGGTGGTTTGAGTTACCATCACCTCTGCCAATTTGGATTTCCACCGCTGTGTATAACTTATAGCATCGTCAAAGGCCAGTTGCTCTCATACCATGTCTATGTGATGTAGGAGGTTAAAAATCCCTTGGGTCGGTAAAAGTGAAGTCTCAGGATTTCTAATTGACCAACTGTCGAATGGTGAAAACAAGTATATTCAGACTTATGCATGACAGGCAGTATAAAACTTCAAGTGAAAGAAATAAGACTGGTCATGGTTACAGTTGTATAGTGATTGTGATTTAGGTGCTAACTACCTGTTAGTAACACGAAAGGTATTGCCAGTTATAGCACGTAATAGTCAGGTATCCGCACCTATATTGACATAGCTATAGTATGTGGTACGGCAACAGGCCTGCGAAAAAAACCCACTAAAAAACAACAACAAAAACCAAAGGCAACTGTCAGTCTCAAGGAAGATGCGTCTCTTACTACCTTAGTCATACTTCCAGTCTTGAGGTTGGTTGTTGGTTGTTGGAGTTTTACGTCCTGGCAACATCTAAGGCCATATCAAGACGCGTACCGACTTGTGATAGTGCACACTCATGGTGTCTGTAGTGCTGCCCCACTGGGAGATCACTCTGCCAGCACCATGACCTGATATCCCACTCAGTCACATTATCCTGACACTGAGCCAACCAGTCCTTGCCCTATCCTAATAATGGCAAGCGCCTGGCTAGGAAGTGACAAGTATCAATTTGTAAGTCATAGGTTTGACTCGACCAGGGTTCAAAGCCATGGGTTCAAATCCCTCGATCTACCAAAACGGGTGACGGATGCTCAACTCTTTCGGTCATCCCGTCTGATCCCCAGTTTTGGGGTCCCATACGCAGGTGTGTGTACCATAATATAAATCTACAGAGTGTTCGGTGAAAAGGTGAGCACGCCGAATCGGTAAGAGCGCTGGCTGGATTCCCGTGACGGAGGCTCTGGGTTCAAACCCCAACCTAGTTAAAACAACGCCTTACAAAACTGAGGCCTGGCCTGATTATGAAATCCCGTGCTGCGGGCCCCCGCATTTATGCGAGGTTTCGAAAGCTATTGATGGCCGATCCCGCTAGGTGGTATGCGGCGTTATGGCTCTTTTCATTATGGCCTCTCATGTCATTGGCTGTACTGCCTAACAGGGCTATACTGCCCCGATATCCTCCTTAGTGCGTACGGTACATAACTCCCCTTTCCTCTCTTTAGTTATCTATGAATTGTACATTAGAGCTTACCCAAGATTGACACAACACACGACACAACACGCGATCCGAGTTCAGCACCAGCCAGCAGAAGAGAAGATAAGATACATACAAGTGTGGACGATATCGACCTCCTTATTGGCTATTACACTCATCCAAACCAGTCATTCCTATCCCGCATGATCTCTCCCAAACATAGCTCCTCATTGGCTGCCTGCATGACCCACCCCCACTCCCACCCAGCCCTGGCCACTACCCAGCTATCGTGGGATTACCACATATCATGCGGTGACTGTGTGGCTGGGCGAGATAAGGGGGAGGGATCCTGATTAAAGGTGCACCTCTTCCCTCCGCCGGTGTGAGCATTATAAAGGGAGTACTGTTTCCCATTCAGCCATATCGATACCACTACATACTTAATCGGAGAATTTTACATGATGTTCCGCATTGATAGAGTAGGGCAAGTACTGGTTTGCTCAGCATCAGGATTGAGTGGGATATCAGGTCATGGTTCTGGTGGCCCAGTCTTCCAGCGGGGCAGCACTATAAAGTTGCCATCAGTGTGTATGGTCAGATATGATCGTATATGTTGCTAGGATGTAAAACCACACCAGACAAACAAACATTGAAGGAATTTAATAACGGACAACCGCCTGAACGTGTGCTTGGTTATTAAAGGCAGAGTAAATACCTTGTCAATAAAAAAACTATTTAAAAAAACCGCTGCATTGTCCGATGAAAGCATCATATTTCCAAAGCCAAAGCACTTATTTAGATTTAATCCAACGTGTCCAATTGTCAGATACTGGTGCTTTCATTGAGCATTTGTTACTGAATTTGATTGTGCTTACCAAAATTATTTTTATGTGTTTTCGTATTGTATAACGAGTTATGCCCATATTATTTAGGCTGCAGGGCTTTAATATCACCTGCCCGCATAGGGCTGGTGGGCGCTGTGCCGCCTGTACTCACCCGGCTGGGATGCCCCGTGCCACAGGACGGCATCCAATCAGGTTCCGGCTGCCCGGGTGAGGCGACTTCGGGCGGCGCGGTCGCTATCAGGTATCGATTCGGCCGGAAATTTGACTTGGTGCAGACGTGCATGCAAGCTCTCTTCACGCATTAGTAACGTGGGTGAAATGCGGGTCGCCGCAGAACATAGTCATGGGACTGGATAATTGCCAGGCATGTGGGGACGAGCATGAACCGCCTCATGGAAGTAAATGCAAGGTGGTTAAGGCTAAGGCTGGCCATAGGACGGTGAAGATGGAGCCGGCAGACGAACATCAGTTAGACACGGAGAGTACGGACGAGGGTACGGTGGACAGTATGCTGAAACTATCTTTGTCGGACGTGGGTGAGGTAAGCCAACCTGCCAATAAAAGAGCGCCGATCAAAGTGGAGCCGGATGCGGAGGAAATAGAGTTGAGAAGGATGCTGGAAGCCCGAGTGCTTTCGCGAAGGAAGGCCGAGTCGAAGGCCGCATTGGAAAAGGAAATTGCGGCGGAGGAATGAGCAACGCGGATGACAGCAAAAACGTCAAAGGGGAAAAAGACAAAAAAGAAGGAAAGGAAAACAAGCAAAAAGAAGGACATGACGAGTAGTGACTCGGACGACAGTCCGGCCAATTCGTCACCATCGTCTTTGTCATCCACGGACTCATCGGAATCGGATGACAACAGGGAAAGCAGCCGGGATCGTAGGAGACTTAGGAAGAAAAAGAAAAGGAAGTTCTCCCTTGCTCGTTACACAAAAGGGAAAAAGAATGTGAGACGACTAACTTTTAACGAGTTGCTGTACGCCGGTTTATTGTGGGGCATCAAGGGATCAACCAAGGCGAATATGGATGTTGAGGAACTAAAGGGTTACATGGGACACTTAGCATACATGACGATGCACTCTACCACTAACAATTACACCGACGAAGCCTACAGGGGCTACGATACAGCAGTGCGGGAGAAGGCAAAAGAGAAGGGAGTGAGAGCTTTCAAAATGAGGGACAACGGTTTTTCACTTCAAATATTTCCAAAGTTAACCATTTAACATAAACGTAACTTCAAACTAAAGTAAAGTAGGTTAGAATAGTGAAATTTATCTCATAAAATTGCAGAACCTGAAAATATTGGAAAATGCAACTTTAAATACTAGCATATATATCTTTTCCACAGAGCATCTGCATTGAGGTAATACCCATAAGATTAATTCCTATCAGTACCATCAGTGGGCAGGTTGGTAGTGGAAATCGTCGATATTAAAGTTGCAAAGTCCGATGAAGATTCAAATTTTCAAAAGGAAAATAATTATCTCGATTTGATTCTAGATGTTTAGCTTAGATACTGACGCACTTATTAAGCATTTGTTGCCAAATAGAAGGGGATACTGAGTTAATTTAATAGAACCTGTTACTGCAGAAGTCCACGGTATCAGAGTTTTGGCATGCATGCCAACATTAATTTGACATACTTGCACTTGAAATATCTCAATAGGTGTCCATTTAAAATTTAAGCTACTTCAAACTTAAAGTAAGGTAGATTATAGCAATTACTTTAATAGTTTATCTCAGAAAAATGAGAGGAACTCAAAACCATCGGACTATGCAACTTTAAAGTAAGGTAGATTATAGCAATTACTTTAATATCTTTATCTCAGAAAAATGAGAGGAACTCAAAACCATCGGACTATGCAACTATGATGTTTGCTTCCAAGTAAACCCTATTTACTTTTTGTCGCGGCACATACAGTATAACCCCGTTAAACCAAGCTTGGTTAAACCAAACGATCGGTTAATCCAAACTTTTTTCGGCGGCCCGGCAAAATACTACCATTTATCATATAAAAAAGTTGGTTAAACCAAAGTTGGTTAATCCAAATTATCAGTTAATCCAAACAGAATTTACAGAACCCAGGCCACTCCGGTATGGTTAAACTAAACTTTCATGTGGTTATAAGGTCTCTGAGACCCCCGCCGACTTTTTTATGTGATAAATGGTAGTATTTTGCCGGGCTGCTGAAAACAGTTTGGATTAACCGATTGTTTGGTTTAACCGAGCTTGGTTTAATGGGGTTATACTGTATATACATAGAAAAATAATAATCAAAGTGTCCACACACATTGTATATTACATGTGCAATACACGTTTACTCAATGTCAAAGTCAAAGCCAAAGCTCGGTTAAACTAATGATCGGTTAATCCAAACAAATTTTAGGGTCCCTTCAAGTTTAGTTTTACGGGGTTATACTGTAACATACAAAGCAACACTTACCCTTCACACCAATATGTATGCAGATCTGGTCCGTGTAGATCTATGATCGTTGTTGTTACGATTATAATTAACTAGTTGCTACACTGTTGTAGCAAGTTGTGCAGCTTGTAAGTTGTATGTCTATACTCCTCGCTTTAACGTCCGAATTGGCCCACAAGCTGCTGTAATGGTGACTGGTCTTGGAGAGAATATCCGGACGCTTTGAGGATGCGCGCGAGTCTGCGCTCTGTCGACAGTGCGCGTCAATCTGCGCACCAGTCTGCGCATGCGCAGACTATGCGCAGACAGCTTACGGCGAGGCTCAGACACAGCGTGCAGCTGTCGAGCATTTAGCTACACTTGGTTGGTTGTTGGAGTTTTAAGTCCTGGCAACATCTAAGGTCATATATATATATAATTTATATTATATATTAATAAACAAATATATTATATATTATATAAAATATATATATAGTGAGTATTCCTATATCTGTATAAATCCTCGGCTGGAGGTATTTTATTATTATTATTATATATCATTATACGCTCGGTTTTTCATCCAGTCTGATATCAGCTAGGATTTTGCCCAAGCCTATGGTGCGATGGTGGCGCCGCCACCTGGGTAATCCTGGTACTTATGTTCCAACTATGCTGATTCACTTGCTCGAAAAAGCATTCAAGAAAAATATTCAAGAATAATAAATATATATGACTGTTTTTTTGTATGTGTGATAAACATGTATATGCATATACATAAATATATATATAGATATATATAGATATATTCTCATATGCATTGTCCATGTTGCCGGTAACATGCATAATTCAAAGCCTTGACCACATGTTCCATAGTGATGAATACCTTAGATACCAAGTGCAGTATAGCATTCGGTAACCCTGACCATAGTTAAAGCTGTATAGTCCGATGAAATATCAAATTTTCAAAACCAAACAAATTATCTAAATTTGATTTTACATATCTAACTTAGGTACTGATGCACTTATTAAGCATTTATTGTTGCATAGAAGGCAATACTGAGTCAATTTAACAGAACCTTTTACTGCAGAAGTATATGGTGTCAGAGTTTTGGCAAGTTTGTCAAAACTAATTTTCCATGTTTGCACTCAAAATATCTCAAAAGTTTTCCATTCAAAATAAAAGTAACTTTGAACTAATGTAAAGTAGATACTAGTAATCGATCTAATATATTTATCTCAGAAAAAATACAGAAATTCAAAACAATCGGACTATGCCACTTTAATTTCTGGGGCTGATCAAAACTTTGATTCATTCCTCGCTGTGATACTGATCGGTACACATTTCGGTAAGCTGTCACGCATTCAGTGAAAAAGTTGTATTTATATATGTATGCATATATATATATATATATATATATTTATATGTGATGTATAAGCATTATGCGAGTATAAAGCTGCGTAAGGGATCTATATCTTTACTACTCTACTACTTATAACACACTATGTTATTGACCAATCGGCTCTCTGTATCTATTCACCTCCTACCACAATGCACTTCGAACCGCACTTCCGTCGCCTACACTGTCACTTGCGGTGCGACTGGAATTTTCCTAAATGTATGCATACAAATCCGTAATATTATATCGAAACAAATATGCATATATTTATAAAAATGTACATATAAAGATATACACACGTGTGCATATATACGGGTTGACGGGACTCGGTGATCAGATCAGGAAGAGTACAGGCTTCCCATGCGGAAGGTCGGGAGTTCGAATCCCGGCCGAGCCAAAGCACTGACTTATAAAATTGATACTTGTCGCTACCTAGCCAGCCGCTCGGTATTATTAGGATAGGGCAAGGACTGATTAGCTCAGCATCAGGATAATGTGACTGAGTGGGATATATGTGTATAGCTGCAGTCGGAGAGTCTGGTGGGTGAAGGAGATGATCTTTCCTCTGCTGACGCTTTTGTTTAGTTTGAGATATATGATCAGTTTCAAACTGTGCTGTGCCTTTGCAAATAAAAGCATGCCATGAACTCCTGTCCTTGGCCACTGTTTCCCAAGGGGTTTCAGTGTTGAGATCACATTCCGTCAGGTTGCCAGTCCTTGAACCTTTTCTTCTGACCACAAGTTCGCAGTAGAAGAGAGCTTTTGGTATTCTGTCCTCGTCCATGCGGACTACATGACCAGCCCATCTAAGTTGTGCTCTCATGACCATGCTCTCATGTTTTGGGAGATCGGGGGATCCAAACCCATGGGTTCGTGGGTTCGAACCCTGGTCGAGTCAAACCAATGACGTTAAAATTAATACTTGTCGCCTCCTAGGCAGGCACTGGGCATTATTAGGATAGGGCAAGGATAATGTCAAGATAATGTGACTGAGTGGGATATCAGACCATGGTGGTGGTTTCTCAATTGGACACCTATCGCAAGTCAGTACCCGTCCTAATATGACCTTAGGTGTTGCTAGGACGTAAAACAACAATAAACAAAATAAATAAACCCCTCACCCCTTAAACCCCGGGTGCACAGTATATTGACCCCTGTATAAAAACACGAGTGCTCTGCCGCTGTGTGCACCCTATGTAATTACAAAACTCTCCCCCTTCATTTCACCTGTGATGCAATCAGCCTAATCAATTTAACCATGTTTGGAAAGAGGAAGGAAAACTAGTCACACAGATGAACAGTGAATAAGTTGTGCTTTATTGGCAGCAACTCCTGTCATCCCCCTTACATGTGACCTAGCACCTGCACTCCTCATATACTGCCCACACTATGTCTCATTGTCACTTTAGCCTGTATACTGACGCAGTGCCTACAGCCCATGGGACAGGAGTCCTATGGATGTGTATACACTCAATTTGAATAGGTGAATTTGGATAGCATCAGACAGAGTGTCTGGGATTCCTGCTCTAAAGTAGGTGTGTCTCACTCCAGAGCCAGGATGAGAGTGATTCTCTTCAGTGTCTCAGAAGCAGAATTTTGAATAATTACTTAATTGAGACTAGTGTGTGGTCAGGATAGGCCAAGGGAGTTAGGTGACCGGACATTCCCCAGCCAGCCAATCAGACACTCCCCACAGACTGGGTGGGTGGCCACCCCCAGTAGGGGCTGTCACTCAAACCAGCTGCAGGTGGTGTATATGCATATGCAAATTAGGCAGGTGGGTCAGTCGGTGGTCCTGGGTGGACAGGATGTTGCATACAGTTACAGATACGTATATAGATATATATAGTAAAATTGTTCTTTTCCTCCAATTGTATTCTTTATGAACACATAGAGAAACATTTCAATAATCATGTACTATTTCTTGCAAAGGAAATGTTTTCATTAACTCCAATCATCATATATAACATATAGTTTACATCACCCAGTACCATGTACAATGGGAGTGGGATTCTATTACTTTTAGTTTACATAATCTGATTCCCACTCCGGCATCCAAGAATAATAATGCTCTCTGCCAATATATAATTCTTAACCGAAAATCCGTATATTTTTACACCTGGGTGGGCATTCTATTGACCCACGGGTGCGCTGTCTTTTGACCTCTAGGTGCGCAGTATGTTGACCCCAGGGTGTCCAGTCTATTGACCCCTGGTGCACAGTCTATTGACCCCTGGGTGCACAGGCTATTGTCCTTGGGTGCAGTGTCTATTGACCCCTGGGTGCGCCGTCTATTGACCCCTGGGTGGGCAGTCTATTGACCCCCTGGGTGCACGGTCTTATGACCACCGGGTGCACAGTATATTGACCCCTGGGTGCACAGTCTATTGACCTACTGGTGCTCAGTCTATTGACCCCTGGGTGCGCGGTGTTTTGACCTCCGGGTATACAGATTATTGATCCCTCGGTGGACAGTCTATTGACCCCTGGGTGGGCAGTCTATTGACCCCTGGGTGCACAGTCTATTGACCTACTGGTGCGCAGTCTGTTGACACCTAGGTGCGCGTTCTGAGAACTGAGCCAAGACTCAACGATGACACCCGACACCTCGGATGGGCGCTCCCTGCACTGTTGTGTAAAGGACCGGCATTGCCCCATCTTCACAGAGACATCGGTACCTTCAGGCCCTTTTTTCTTATCCTTTATATCAACACACGAAACGCGCACGCTGAAGGCTGACTGTATGGCTGTGTGCATGACTGTCTGTGTGTATGACTGTCAGTCTATCTGACTAACTGTATGGTTGTCTGTGTGTATAACTGTCTGTCTGTCTGACTGGGCGATTGTCTGTCTGACTGGTTGTCTGACTGGCTGACTGAGTGACTGTCTGATTGCATAAGTTGCTGACTGACTGACTGGCTAACTGGTTGTGTGACTGACTGACTGGTTGACTAACTAACTGACTGACTATCTGACTGACTGTCTGTTTGGCTGTCTGACTGACTGACTGACTGGTTGACTGACTCTCTTTAACTGTCTGACAGAATGTCTGACTGACTGTCTGCCTGTCTGACTGACTGGTTGTCTGACTGTCTGTTTGACTATCTGTCTGACTGACTGACTGACTTTGTCTGTATATCTGACTGACCTGTGACTCTCTGACTGGTTGACTGCCTAACTAGCTGACTGACTGACTGGTTGACTGTCTAACTAGCTGACTGACTGACTGGTTGACTGTCTAACTAGCTGATTGACTGGTTGACTGCCTAACTGGCTGACTGACTGACTGGTTGACTGCCTAACTAGCTGACTGACTGACTAGTTCACTGCCTAACTAGCTGACTGACTGGTTCACTGCCTAACTAGCTGACTGACTGACTGGTTCACTGCCTAACTAGCTGACTGACTGACTGGTTCACTGCCTTACTAGCTGACTGACTGGTTGACTGCCTAACTAGCTGACTGACTGACTGGTTGACTGCCTAACTAGCTGACTCACTGACTGACTGCCTAACTGACTGACTGACTGGTTGACTGCCTAACTAGCTGACTGACTCACTGGTTGACTGCCTAACTAGCTGACTCACTGTTTGACTGCCTAACTGGCTGACTGACTGACTGGTTGACTGCCTAACTAGCTGACTCACTGACTGGTTGACTGCCTAACTAGCTGACTGACTGGCTGGTTGACTGCCTAACTATCTGACTCACTGTTTGACTGCCTAACTAGCTGACTGACTGACTGGTTGACTGCCTAACTAGCTGACTGACTGACTGGTTGACTGCCTAACTAGCTGACTCACTGACTGGTTGACTGCCTAACTAGCCGACTCACTGACTGGTTGACTGCCTAACTAGCTGACTGACTGGCTGGTTGACTGCTTAACTATCTGACTCACTGTTTGACTGCCTAACTAGCTGACTGACTGACTGGTTGACTGCCTAACTAGCTGACTGACTGACTGGTTGACTGCCTAACTAGCTGACTCACTGACTGGTTGACTGCCTAACTAGCTGACTCACTGACTGGTTGACTGCCTAACTAGCTGACTCACTGACTGGTTGACTGCCTAACTAGCTGACTCACTGACTGCCTAACTAGCTGACTCACTGACTGGTTGACTGCCTAACTAGCTGACTGACTGACTGCCTAATGAGTTGACTGACTGACTGGTTGACTGTCTAACTAGCTGAGTGACTGACTGGTTGACTGCCTAACTAGCTGACTGACTGGTTGACTGTCTAACTAGCTGACTGACTGACTGGTTGACTGCCTAACTAGCTGACTGACTGGTTGACTGCCTACCTAGCTGACTGACTGGTTGACTGCCTAACTAGCTGACCGACAGGTTGACTGCCTAACTAGCGGACTGACTGACTGGTTGACTGCCTAACTAGCTGACTGACTGACTGGTTGACTGCCTTACTAGCTGACTGCCTTACTAGCTGACTGGTTGACTGCCTAACTAGCTGACTGACTGACTGGTTAACTGCCTAACTAGCTTGGCTGATGGATGACCCAGCAGACCGGTACCCCCCACCCCCACCCGCACCCCACCCTCGGTCGTCGTGGCTGAGTAGTGCGGGTATTTAATATAAGTGAGACTGATTGGAAATGGGTAAGATCTAGAACCGTGATGGAACCAGTGCCAGGCAACCTCGGTAGTAATAAACAACAAATAACATAATAGTAAGAGCATACAGTACAACCCCGTTAAACCAAGGTCGGTTAAACCAAACGATCGGTTAATCCAAACTTTGTTCGGCGGCCTGCCAAAATACTACAATTTATCGTATAAAAAAAGTTGGTTAAACCAGTCAGTTAATCCAAATTATCTGTTAATCCAAACAAAATTGTTGGGCCCCAGGCCACTTCTGGTACAGTTAAACCAACCTTTCGTGTGGTTATAAGGCCATCTGAGACTTTTTTAAATGATAAGTGGTAGTATTTTGCCAGGCCGCCGAAACAAGTTTGGATTAACCGATTGTTTGGTATAACCGAGCTTGGTTTAACGGGGTTAAACTGTATATACATACAAAATATTAATCAAAGTGTCCACATAGATTGCATATTACATTCATAATGCACCCGCTTTTTTGCCAAAGCCAAGTCAAAGTTGAAGCCAAAGCTCGCTTGAACCAATGATCGATGCATCCAAACAAATTTCTAGGGTCCCTTCAAGTTTGGTTTAACGGGGTTATACTGTAGTAATATATAAGTAACATAGTAGTGGCACCGGCATCCCGAATCTTTGAGGAACGGAGTGGACCCACTCACTCACCTGCGTGTGTTGTCAGGGTGTCAGCTGGTAGGTGAATGACATTATGCACGCTCACCAACCCACCAACACACTTACATACCTTCTTACTCAACTCTTTGGCCGCTTCCCCGCTTTGGTCCATATAGCGCTGTTGTCCAGGCCGCTTATCGCTGTGCTGACGCTGCGTGCGACACAGAAGGTGTTTTGCCTGTTTACTCGCGGTGTATTCAAACGCGCTGTGGTGTGTAAAGAGTGTAAAGGATATGGACGGGACTTTTTTTTCCTTATAAAGAGAGATATATTAGAAGTTAAGAAAAGCCAGCGCATCCCTCTGGAACACTGCGCGCACGACGCTGGCGAAGTACAGCAAGTTATTTCCTGGAATATCAACGGAGAGCTCCCCGGTTCCCTTTTTTTTTTTTTTTGGTCCATTAGTTGTTTAAGCAGGGGAAATTTCAGTCATAGACGACTGGTCTTCCTCATTCCACTGCTGGTCGATAGAAAGCCCGAGCCTACACTTTTACCGACCCACACCACATAGACATGGTATGAGAGCAACCGGCCTTTGATGACGCTGTAAGTTATACACAGCGGTGGAAATCCAAATTGGCAGAGCTGGGGGCACGGGGACTTCACCGGACGGGTTTTGATCATTGCAGTTTTGCGTCCTGGCAACATCTAAAGTTTTATTTGTTGGTGGAGTTTTACGTCCTGGCAACATCTAAGGTCATATCAGGACGGGTACCGAAATGTGACAGTGCTCACCCGTGGCGAATTCCTCAGTTCCCTTAAAGCTGCATAGTCCGATGAAGCATCAACTTTTCAAAACGAAAACAATTATCTAGATTTGATTCTTCATATCTAACTTTGATACTGAAGCACTTATTAAGCATTTGGTGCCACATACAAGCGAACAATGAGTCAATTTAATAGAACCTGTTACTGCAGATGACTATAGTGTCAGACTTTTGGCGTGCTTACCAAAACTGATTAGATATGTTTGCACTTCAAATATCTCAAAACTTAGTGATTTAAAATAAAAGTCACTTCAACCTAAAGTAAGGTAGATTATAACAATCAATTTAATATATTTATCTCAGAAAAATGTCAGAAACCTAAAACCATCGGACTATGCAACTTTTTCTTTTTTTTGTGGGGGTAAAGTATTTATTCATCTGAATATGACATTTGTCAGCGCCGGAGCACTGGTCTTCCGGCCATCTTACAATTGTAGTTGACAGTCTAAATAATCTAAGTTTGATCAGTGCTGTATTAGTTACAGCACCTATCCTGTAGAATTAAGGGAGTGGCTCCTGCTGTATAATGTACAACACCAGTCACTGTAGTTCATGCAGAAATGGGATGCCTTATATTTATTCAACGGTGGTTTAACTTACGGAGTTTGATCAGTTTGTTTGTTTGTTTATGTGTTTGTTTGTGTGTTTGTTTGAGTTTTACACGTACATTTTGTGACAGTGCGCACTCATATTTTAGTGCTGTCTCACTGGGAGACCAGGCCGTCGGTGTAGCAGGAAATCACAAACCCTGTAAATCACAAACCCCCACTTGTGATTTCCTAGGAAATCACATATCTCCCCTGGAGATCACAAACCCCACATGTTAATGATGTTTGGGGAACTGGAACCTGACTATAAAAGGAGCTAATGTCTCAACCAAGCAGTTTCTGGCTGCTTTACAGCACCATGGTGCCTTCGAACATTGTTTAGCTGTATTCACTTCAGCCTCATGTAGGATAATGATACAGATAGTTGTTCTGGCTTTTCTTATTGATGTATTCTAGTATCTTTGACAAAAAATTGACCTGTTCCCCTATCCTTCTTGTGCGCAGTGAATATGGCCCTTGCTGTGACAGGTATGAAATTAAAAATAATCAATTAAATCATCTTGTGAGGGATCCCCCTTATATGATAATAAATGTGGCTTAATCATGCTTACATAAATACAACTTTTACAATAGACCAGTTAGTAATTCCAGCACCACGGTGCATGGTGTGATTTTTTAAACCAAAACAAACCTGCACAAAGCACATGTGCTTGCTTTAAGCTTATGTCAAGCTGAGCTTGCAGATCTGGAATCTGTTAGATTTCAGCTAAAGTTTGAAAGTTGGAATAGTAAATTAAAAAAATATATATCATGAATTAATGTGTGAATCTTTTATCTATCATTGTATGTAGGCCTACATTAAAAAAACTTATCACCATCTGCAATTAGATCTAGACAAATCTGCGGCCTCAGTCACTCTTACTTATTTTATTTTCATCTTTTTATTTATACCTGATGGTTAATGGAATGCCTAAGAAATGGGTGGGCCTAGGGTTCATCAGACATTGGTTGGTTATATATTTCTTCTGAAACAAGTTTCTGTTCACACATTTGACATTTAGGCCTACATCATTTAGATCATTAATTAAAAAGTCCAGATTTAGATATAGGGGAAGATAAAGTTGCTCTTGTTTTATTCACATTGTTTCCTTATTATTTATCCTTGTTTAAAACAAGAATTGCAGCATTGGTTGGGGTCAGTTCTCATTGAATGCAAGTCTTTTTATGCAGTTTGTATAATCCATAATTATATAAGTCTAGATTCAGGTTTAGAACTCTAGATCTAGGCATTTCTAGAATTGTTATTTGTGACCGAGAAGTTATAAGGCCAAAAAGCCAATACCACCATTGCTGGATACTTGTTCTCATTTTCTTCATTTGAAAAGTATGAAATTTAGCAGCCTATGTATGTGCAAAGTGACTGATAGTTTTGTAGGGAATTGGATATTTGTTAGTTCAAAGTGTTTAAAGAAGTTGTGCTGGCTTTTCTTAATGTTGTAGTTTAGTATCTTTGACAAAAATTGATCTGGTCCCTTATCCTTCTTGTGAGTGATCAATACCAGTGAAAACGGCCTTTGATGTGACAGCATGACATCAAAACTAATCAACTGGCTTAATATTTTGGCTCATTAAATTTGTTGTTTTCATCAGACTATGCATTTGGCCGTCCTGATATGATCGTTAAATGTTGCCAGGACGTAAAACTCCAACAACCAACTATACAGCTGCAATGCCAGGTGAGGTTATTAGAGCATGTCTTTTGCGCTCCCTTTATTTAGGTTGTCTGAGATGCCTTATATTTATTCAATGGTGGTTTATGATATCACCGGAAGTGACGTACCAGCAGCACACACTGTGGATGGAGTTGACTTTGTTAAGCTAGTGACATCTATCGGCAGAATCTGGAACTACTCTAGTCGGGTACATTCCCCAACTACCTATGATTTCATGTGCTATATCTCTGTAAAGAATGCTTGGAACAATAATAGAATGCTTGATTATATTCAGATATTAATATCGCAACAGGATTCAAGCTCTTATCCTTGTAATATATCTTTTAAAAAAGACAACTATATTGTTTTTTCTTCTGGAATTTCACTGCCGCTCTCTTCATGTATTACGCCCCTCCAGTTAAGCTAGTGACATCTGTCGGCAGCATCTGGAACTACTCTAGTCAAGTAGTTTACAGCTTAACTGATGGGGTGGGGTATATTAGACAGTAATGAATTAAAATCCGTTAATAAATCAATTAAATCGTAAATTGTTCTGGGTATTTCACACGTTGTTTCATAATACGTCACTTCTGAGATACCAGCGTTGGGGTCCAGACCGGGCGCGGTGGCCGAATTGGTAGAGCGCGGGCTCACGTGGGGAAGGTCGGAAGCTCAGTTCCCGGTCAAGTCAAACCAATTACTTATAAAATGTATACTTGTCGTCTCCTAGCCAGGCGCTCGGCATTAATAGTACAGGGCAATGACTGGTTAGCTCATTGTCAAGGTAATGTGACTGAGTGGGATATCGGGTCATGATGCCAGTGGCCTGATTTCCGGGTGGGGCAGCATTATATATAAAGTCACCATGAGTGTGCACTGTAACAAGTCGGTACTCATCCTGAGATGACCGTAGATGTTGCCAGGATGTAAAACTTCAACAACCAACCGCTGGTGTCCATGACAGGTCAAGCACACCGTAGCAATAGACTACATCACGGTTCCAGCGGCGCGGTGCATTGTGGGATGTGTCAGAGCAAAACAACCCCCCCAAAAGCACATGGCACATGCTAATACACTGGGTGCAGCAATTAAATGTGCTAGTTTCAGCTCATCTCAGCTCTTCTTTGAAACATAGAATACTAACTAAAAATATATATATAATAAATTAAGATATTAATCTTTTATCCACCATTGCATTTACATCAATATAATCAGCACATCTTATGCCATGTGCATTTAGATTTAGAAAGATCTAGGCACTCAGACTAGTGTTAGAGCCACAGCCAGAGTACTCAATGCATTGTCAATGGCAGTGAGTAATCTCCATACAGAAAAAGTCAAATATTGCTAAAACCACACCACCTAGACACAAACCGCTTGGAACACATGTAGAAAACAGGTTTAACAAAAGGATTATATTAAATTGATAAGGTTAGGGTTTGGGATTTCTATTAATTTTGAATAAAACTGACTTTTTTCAATGTGCATATAGGCAAACTCAATGGCCATATGCCTTTGCTTTGCTCCCAAGGCCGTTTTCGGCGCATGCGCAGTCGGAACCGTGATGTAGTCTATAACACAGTATTACACTTATAACCAGAAGGTAGTCTTTACCTTAATGTAGAATAGTCATAAGTATAATTTCACATGCAATCCAAAGCCGTGTTTACACGGGCAATTGTGAAGCGAATTAGACAAAGCGATTTATATGAAGCGAAGTAGTGGTGCGTTTACACGAGCGACTTTGAAAGTCTGTCGGCGACCGGGAACCAGCAGCCTTAGTGCTGCCTGTAGCCGGCGAGCACTGCTATTTGTTTACCTTACACTCGTCGATTCGACGCCGATGTAGCTGCTACGTTAATATCGCTTGGAATTTAAGGTTAATTTAATTAAATTTCATTATTTGAGTATGTAATTCTGTTAAATATGATCGCATTCAATAGATTTCGGCCTAATCGGTCCGGGAACCAGCTGAATCGATTCATATAAACGACCTGGCAAGGTGGTTTACATAAAGTGAATCATATGAAGCGAATCAGCCCTAATCCGCTTCAGTGGTGCGTTTACACGGTGAATGTGAGGCAAACTAGGCAAGGCGATTTATATGAAGCGACTTAACTCGCCCGTGTAAACACGGCTCAAGTCAGAAATAGTGCAAGTGCCTTCCAAGTCAGAAATAAATATAGAACGAGACTCCTGTTAAGTCCAGTTACCAGGAGATATGTGTCTCTGGATTCAAAGTGATTCAAAGTTGGACAGTCCGATGGTTATTATTTTCTGAGATAAATTTATTAGGTTATCGTTGTAATCTACTTTATTTTAGTTTTTAGGATAAAGTAACTTTTAATATTAAATGGCTAACTCTTGAGATATTTGAAATGCAAATGTGCTAAAATAATGTTGGCATGCATGCCAAAACTCTGATACCATAGGCTAATGCAGTGACACTAACAGGTCCTATTAAGTTGCCTCAATATTCCCTTCGACGTGGTGACACATGTTTGGTAAGTGCATCAGTATCTAAGTTAGGCATGTACAATAAAATCTAGACAAATGCTTTGGTTTTGAAAATTTGATGTTTTCATCGGACTATGCAGCTTTAAGGTGATGCTACATCTCCCCAATCAACTGGAGGTCTCAGTCTACTCTTGTATTGCAGGGCCATGAGTGGCGTGGGCTATAAGGTGACGGACCCAGGCATCAAAGGGTGTGGTCCTGATATTCGAGGCTTGCTGCTGCATAATTGTGCCCAGATTGTTGTGGCTGCCATCTCAATTCATCTCACGGTCCACCACCAGAATGCCCAATGGAAGGTAACCATGCCAGAAAGTAGCCAGATAAGAGACCACACAGCTACGTACAAGCCTATGATATGTTAATATGAGTAGGCTAGTCTAGTAATAAGATTAGAACAAAATAAAATACATCTATGCCAAGAAATTTTTTTTAAAACTAACATAGGCTACTGACCATACCAACCAATTATCTATCTGCTACTGAAATGGATGCAATCAAATACCTTATCAGCAGCTTCTGTGTGGTAAGATAACACCAACACCACAACTGGCCAGCATTGACAACAAGCTTGGGTACCCGGGCGTATATGCTATGGACAGTATAAATACAGCCTCAATAAAAAAATATATTTAAAAAACTCCTTTCCTGATACTTCTTTTCTTAGCTGACTCCTTTTTGACTGGAAATAAGTACTCATTGTTGAAGGGGCGCCTATTCGGTTTTAGAGATAATAACTATGGTTGAAGCTTGGCTTACGGGGGCTGTAGCTATACTTCTAGTGTGGTAAGCTCATCCATAAAATTAATGTCAGGGTTCTCACAGTCCGTGCTCACAGGTGCCAAGTTGGTTGGTTGTTGGCGTTTAACGTCCTGGCAACATCTATGGTCATATCAGGACGGGGAGGTGCCAAGTAGATGAGAGTGTGAGGAGGGATAGTGTGGCCGAAAGAGACAGGGTGTGGGAGGGGGGTGGCACAGGGAGGGGTCCCCCGAAACATTTTGAAAAACGTGTAACCAAATGGTGCATTCTGGTGCATTTTGACCCCAAAAAAATACCCAGGTTTGATTTTTTTTAAAGTAAGATAAAGTGATTCTTTGGCGGGAGATTAGGGTTATTTTGCAATATTTTAGTGAGATCTACAGCCAAATTGGGAGACTTAGCCCCTATGCGTGCTGAGGTAGAGCTACGCGTGCGTTCTATTGGCACCATTCCAGAATTAGAGTTGACGGGAGGATTTACCAAGGTCGTCTGCGCGTCACGATCGTAGGGTGAGTGCCCAGTGAAAAAAGTGAAAAGTGAAATGCTGAACATACAAGGTTTGTTTACCTATTTTTTAACAAAGCAGCATAGTACAGGTACGCAAAAATGCAATACAGATTTCTTTAAACCGATATAGCACACTCACAGAAAAAAAGAATCAACACTCTTTCTTTCTCTCTTTTTGGCATGTTTCTTTTTTTCGGAAAGCGATATAGTATGCTCAAAGTCAATTTGAATCAACTCGTTCTTTTCAATATATCCTGCTCAAAGTCAACATGAATCAACTCGTTCTTTTCGATATAGCATGCTCAAAGTCAACATGAATCAACTCGTTCTTTTCCATATAGCATGCTCAAATTCAACATGACTCAACTCTTTCATTTCGATATAGCATGCTCAAAGTCAACATGAATCAACTCGTTCTTTTCGATATAGCATGCTCAAAGTCAATATGAATCAACTCATTCTTTTCCATATAGGATGCTCAAAGTCAACATGAATCAACTCTTTCGTTTTGATATAGCATGCTCAAAGTTAACATGAATCAACTCGTTCTTTTCCATATAGCATGCTCAAAGCCAACATGAATCAACTTTTCCTTTCTCTCTCTTTTACTATTCTTACTTGAAAGCATTATAGCATAGTTACAAACATAATATGAACCAACTTTCTTTCTATCTGTCTTTGTCTCTAAGACGCTGAATCCCAATCAATCAATGCACACATACACATATGTATAGACATGCATACATATATATATATACATATGCATACATATATATATATATATATACACATATATATATATACATTTCGTTATGTCTGAATTCGGGTTAAAACTGATTATACTTTCCCTCCCATATGGTAACTCGTTCTCTTGTTGATTTTTGCCGTTGTGACAGCTACCACCTCATCCGGCTCTCCCTCTCCAACACTATCTAACTTATCTCTCTGTTGTGACAGCTCCCTCCCTCTGTCTCTCACCAACACAATCTAACTTGTCTCTCTCTCTATTGTGAAACCCCCTCTACGTCTCTCCCTCCCCAACACTATCTAGTTTGACTCTCTCTGTTGTGACAGCTCCCCACCTCTGTCTCTCCCTCCCCAACACAATCTAACTTCTCTCTCTCTCTGTTGTGGCAGCTCCATCCCTCCGTCTCTCCCTCCCCAACACAATCTAACGTATCTCTCTCTGTTGTGACAGCTCCCCCTCCACCTCTCCCTCCCCAACAATCTCTAACTTGTCGCTCTCTGTTGTAACTGCTCCCTCCCCCTGTCTCTCCCTCCCCAACACCATCTAACTTGTCTCTCTCTTTGTTGTGACAGCTCCCCCTCCATCTCTCCCTCCCCAACACTAACTTGTCTCTCCCTGTTGTGACAGCTCCCTCCCTCCGTCTTTCCTTCCCCCACAATATCTAGTTTGTCCCTCTCTGTTGTGACAGCTCCCACCTCCGTCTCTCCCTCCCCAACACTGTCTAACTTGACTATCTCTGTTGTGACAGCTCCCCCTCCATCTCTCCCTCCCCAACAACCTCTAACTTGTCTCTCTCTGTTGTGGCTCCTCCATCCATCCGTCTCTCCCTCACCAACAATCTCTCTTGTCTCACCATGGTTCCCCTTCCCCTCTTCCCTACATATTCCCTCAGACTCTTTCTCCCTTTTCCTCTGCCCCCCCTCCTGTTCTCGGTTTGGCGCTGTGCAGTATATTCATGGCCTGTTCAGGTTAGCATTAAAGTTTGCATTAACAAAAAATTTTCAAAGTGACCTCATATATTGACAGTATTCCCACGGTAAACTCATGCTTCCCCAAACGTCGGGTCTTATATAAAGCTGCCATGTGCACAGTGCGTGACGAGGTCTGTTTTAATAAAGTTCAGCAGCATTCTTCCTCAAATTGGGAGCGGGACGTAGCTCAGACGGTAAAGTGTCCAGCTGTCAAGGTCTGGGTCATCCTATCGATCCTGCTCAGTGGACACATTTGCAGTTTGGGCTATTTTCCATTCCAACCAGCGGTCCACAACTGGTTCATCAAAGGCTGTGCCATGTGCTGTCATGTTTGTGGGAAAGTGCATATAAAAGACCCCTTGCTGCTTATCGGAAAGAGTAGCTGTTTTTTCTTCCTCAAATTATAGCTGCATAGTCCAATCAAGACATCAAATTTCAAATACCAAAACAATTGTCTCAATTTTATTCTACATATCTGATTTAGATAATGGTGCATTTATTAAATATGTTTCCCCACATATAAGGGATTACTGGGGTTATTTAATAGAATCTGTTACTGCAGAAGTCTATGGAGTTTTGGCATGCTTGCCAAATTTATTTGTCATGTTTGTCCTTGAAATATCTCAAACGGTAGCCATTTAAAATAAAAGTTACTTCAAACTGAAGTAGAGTGGATTATAACGACCAGACTAATATATTTATCTCAGAAAATGACAGAAACTCCAAAAGAATCGAACTCTGCAACTTTAATAACAACATCTACTAATAGTAATACTATGACATGCGAAGATAATCTGTCTTACTATGATGCTCTGCGACCTTGTGCGGGGCTTGTTACTAAAAAAACATCAAACTTAAACTGTTATGGTGCTGTCACACTACGACGTATCTCGCCGGCGTGCCGCCAACGCGCAAAATCACTTTTTTACGTCGAGACACGTCAAACTTTTTGGTGCGGCGGAAAAGTTTGACGTCAGCACAACATAGTGGTAGCATGCGCCTGACGTTGTGGTAACGTATATCGACGCTTGAGAAACAAACAAAAAAGGTGGGCGCAACGTGTGGCTAACGAGCCTCCCGCGTGCGGCGTGTACCTAGCATTCGCATAACGTGCTCCCAGCGCTCCGCTAGCGACCGGCCGACATGTTGCACGACGTATGAGAGCGGGTGATCGACACGTGACCAACGACACTCCAGCACGTTTCGGCGCATGTTGGCGTGGCGCCAGCGCGCAATTAGTGCGCGTGACATTGGCCTAACGCGTGGGTAATGCTTCCCGACGTGCGGGGGGACAGACGCACGGCCACATGTCCAAAACGTCGAGACACGGTGGAGAAACGCCAACAGCGCGTCAGCCATACGTTATGCATACGTTAGAACAACGTGATCACACGTCGGTGGTATGTCACTGACGCGCTGACGGTACGCTCGCCCGTCACAGGAAAAAAATCAACGTATGACACCGTCACACAATGTCAGAAGAATGTTCCTCCAACGCGCCTCTAACGTATCTCGAAGTCCCCCTAACGTCACCATAACATTGGCACCCGCGCTTTGTCGTACATCGAAAGTTTTGTGCAAGCACAAAACTTCGCCAAACCCTTGACGCACGCCGCCGAACGTCATCGTACATCAACGTATACCAACGCGCCCCTAACGCGCACGTAACGCATCCAGACGTAGCGCAAAAAAAATCACACACGTCGAAGTACGTTGGCACTCAGCCGCGCCCACCTCGCCGGACCCTGGGCCGAGGTGGCCCGGACGGAGGTCGCTCGCCTCAGACTAACCTACCTCCACCCCCGCCATGACAACTTCCCTTACATACAACCCGGTGTGGCGGTTTCAGCGTGTTCCCGTGCTCAGACGTGTACCTCGCTTCTGTGCATGCGTCAGAATCTAATACGCATGGCCGTAATCGATTAACACTAACCGGGCGACTCGGGTCATTCTAGTCATCAGAATTTCAAATAGAACACGGCGAGTGGAGTCGACAAATACACGTGCCGTGTGCATAAAAAGAATAACTTAGATTAATTAAATGGAAATATAGGTAAACTAGGCCATCATAAAATACTTTAAATCCTATTTTGCTGTAGTTTTATCGGTTATTAAAAAAAAAAAAAAAAATTGTACACCCGAGCGCGGAGAAGCGTATTCGATTATTCGACCCGAGTTTGTAGGATGTGCGCATGCGCCAATAAGTGACTCGGGTGACCCGAGTTGATGCGCAATCCGCGCATGCGCAGAAGCAACGGGACACGGCTGAGCACGGGAACGAGCTGAAACCGCCACACCGGGCCTCTAATTCCAGGCATCATCGCCCTGGAGGTTGCCGTGGTCGACGGTCTCCGCCTCGCCTCCCTGGCGTGGCGCCGTCGACCTGGAGGAACCGTCGCCGCCAGGCGGAGGCCTACGTCAAGTTTGTGTTGGCCCACGACCTCGACCCTGTCGCGCCTTCGGACTTCGACGTCACCGCCTATGCCGCTGTTGCGGATTCCCAGGGACACCAGTTTGCGAGGGACACATCGCTTCTGCACATGCATCAAAATCGAACAGCATTGTCACTAACGTTATAAATTTAATATAATGTTTTTGGTAAAGATCTTTTCTATATGTATACCAAACGATTTGGTTCTAGATGGTGTAATTTGAGAGATATTTGACTTACACGCAGTGCAAAACGTTAGTTTTATTCAAAATTAATAGAAATCAATAACCCTAACCTTATCAATTTAGTGTAGTCTTTATGGTAAAGATGTTTTCTATATGTCTACCAAGTGATTAATTTCTAGATGGTGTAATTTGAGAGATATTTGACTTCTTCCGTATGAAGATTTGCTCACGGCCGTTAACAATGCATTTCAATGGAAGTGTCCCTGGCAAACTGGTGTCCCTCGGAATCCGCATCACCGCCTCACTCTACGCCGGCGCCATGGCTCCCGCCTCGGTCAGGAACGCCCTCTCCGGTGCGCGCTCTGGGTCGAGGCGGCCGCCGGTGACACCTCGGGCTTCGCTACTTACTCTACTTATTCATTATTGATTATCCTGCATTATCCTCTATCTTCCTGACTTCCTTATTGTACTTTATTCATTGATTGATTACCATGTAGTACCCTGTATTATCCTCTATGTTCATCGCACTCTTGAATAAAGTGCTTTTTCCACCCTCGCCTCCTCCTCCTTCGTCGCGTATCAGGCACACACGTAGGCCTACGTGTAAGTAGTCAGGTAGACCAAACGCAAAAGTGACACACAAAAAACGACTCGTCCAGTTTTATAGAAACTAGGACCTCTGAGGATACAATTTGAACACACTATAAAACTGTAAAGGCAAACATTAAAAGTGTCATTCTACGTCACCTCCAACCAAAATTGTAGCTTAATATAGATAGGGGGCCTCAGGATTTCTAATGACCCTTTTACCCTTGTTGTTGGAAATTAAAGTGACACTAGTCAGGGACTTATTGTTCGCTTGGGTAATAAATACTTATTATCCATGTCGGAATCCCTTTTTAATCTCTATTCCTTCCTGGTTTTGGGGGATACTGATTATTATTGTTGCTCTAAAAAGGATAATCTAGTCAACCATTATAGTGGCGCCATCTAGTGGGAAATGTAAGTACAGAATATTGTTGCAAGTGTAATCATAAGACCCGTTTACACAGGCGATTTAAAACGCTTCATATAAAACGACTTGCCTAGATCGATTTACATTTGCCGTGTAAACGCGACTCTGAGGCATTTTAGGGCTGAATCAATTCATATAAATCGGTAGATGTAAACCACCTTGCGAGGTAGTATAGATGAAGTGATATAGCCGTTTCCCGGGCGGCGATAGTGTAAAATAGCAGTGCTCGCCGGCTACAGGCTCAGCTGTAACTATCGCTGGTGCCCGGCAGTGTTAGGGACCGATTAGGCCGAAATCTATTGAATGCGATCATATTTAACAGAATTACATACTCAAATAATGAAATTTAATTAAATTAACCCTAAATTCCAAGCGATATTAACATAGCCGCTACATTGGTGTCGTTATTCATATTGTGAATCGACATATGTAAACTAAACAAATAGCAGTACTCGCCGGCTACAGGCTCCCTACTAAGGCTGCTGGTTCCCGGCACCAACACACTTTCAAACTCAGTCAGTGTAAATGTGCCACTAAAACGCTTCATATAAATCGCTTTGTCTAGATCGTTTTACATTTGCCCGTGTAAACGGGGCTATAGGACTAACGTTCCCTTGTTCTTGGTTTATGTACTCGCGTTGGTGTATGTGCCAACGTGTAGATAAGATGCCACTTTCTTTGCTCTGAAAGTTTGCCAGATGTGTCTGTATTGACCAGATGGGATGGCCGAATGAGTTGTGCCCACTTCTCATGTGGCGATTTGAACCGATGGCAGGGGCACAGGCCAGAAATAAAAACAATTGTAAGCACAAAATTGCTTTTAGGTGCTCACATGAAAATTGTTAATTGTAAGCATAGTTGTTGTTTTTTAAGAGTGCATATTACAACAGATTTAGTATGAACAAAAATATGACGCTGAGAAAAATTGTTCACACGTGCTTACAATTGTTTTTGTTTGCATGTTTTTGTTTTTTTTAACAATCAAGAAACATAGATATAGGCTAGGCCTATATATAAACAGAATGTTGACATGTGTGCCTGTGATATTTCATAAGATAGCAGAAATATAGATAGGCCTAAAGCTGTGCTGTGTATATTCTATGGTTGTGCCATTGTAGTGTGCGCACTGTTGATTCCTCTATTCCAGTAGGGGGCGCTGCGAACACCCACAGTACAGTACATATAGAGAGGCACCGATAAATCGGTCCAATCTTTGGTTGAAGATTAATCTTCTGGTGGGACGGTTGTAGAAGCTGGGGATGTCTCCACAACAATTAAACGACGAATCGTCCGGTCGGGCGGTAGCACAGTAGACAGCAGCAAGGGTTTAGGAGGAAGGGATGGGTAAAGGTGGGTCCAGCAGTTCCAGCAACAAGAACAAAGTGAGAGAAACGATAAGGTAAAGGGCCCCACCCAAGCAAACAACTCCTTTCATCCGAGTGAGAAGTAAGCCTCAGAGAAAGAGAAAAAAAGGGTAGAGTATAGGAAAGAGAGATGAGGAGAGTTGAGTCAAAGGACTATTTGCTCTATTGTGACTAGCCGGCGAGCCAAAGATACAGAGAGTAAGAGTAGAAAGTGAAATGCTGGCGGGCTCCCCCTCCTGGAACTCTTTTCAGACAATATCATTGTTTGTTGTTGTTTTACATCCTAACAACATCTAAGGTCATATCAGGACAATATCAAGGAGGAGCATGGCCAGCAGAGAGGAGATAGAAAGATGTGTGGACAAAGTGCAGTCCGGATATCAAGTGTGAGACAGTGCGCACTCATGGCAACTTTATAGGACTACCCAATTGGGAGACCAGGCCACCAGTACCATGACCTGATATCCCACTCAGTCACATTATCGTGACACCAAGCCAACCAGTCCTTGTCCTATCCTAATAATGCCGAGTGCCTGGCTAGGAAGTATCAATTTAAGAGATTGGTTTGACTCGACTGGGATTTGAACTCCCGACCTTCCCGACATTCTACCGATGCAGCCATCGCGTCCAGTTGCATTATGGTTCTACATCGACAGATCTTATATCTAAATGATTGAGAAAACTTGTTTACATACGACTCGTTCTGTAAACATAAATTAACAGAATGCATGCAAAACTGGAAAGACGTTTAATGCTCAGCTCTGCAATTGAAGTTTAACCACAACAGGCAGACAGTGAATCAAATATCACGTGCATATACATTTAGAAAGGATTTTGAGCAAATTTTGGTTATTTTATTAATACTTTTATTATAGTTCATACCTGTCTTCTATAATCTATAATAAATATAGACAATTGGTATAGTTCATGAGCTATGTAATTAATTGTCGAGGCATTCCAAAGATTAATGTCAAATACATATCGGCTAACTCAATTTTATCCTCTATATCCAACTTAGATATTGACGCATTTATTAAGCATGTTTCTGCAAAGACAATATAAAGTAACTAATAAATTGTTGATATAGTGTTTCGATGTGCACCAAAATTAATTTTGCATGTGTTCGCTATAATTATATCCCCAACGGTAGCCATTTATAATAAAGGTTACTTCAAACTAAATCGAGCTAGAATATAATGATTAATCTTAAATCTAAAATATATGCAGGAACACAACTTTAACTAATAATCCATGTTGTCTCCTCTATCCGATAGCTTGGTCCCACCAATTACAGGTTTCAACAAAACTTCGTTTCTTTCAAAGAAATAATCAAACAACACAGGATTTAATATATTATTTATTTTTAAAATAGTGATATAAATATCAGTACATATTTTTTCACAAACATTCTTTGTTTCATATTAAACAAATAAAACTCTTTAAAACTATGCACATTCGCAGGTATACATTTACAGCAGAGATAACCGATACTCTTATTTACAATTAGATTTTCTTAAATAATAAATTAAAGCACACCATTTTATTGGAGTGTATACTTATATAGAAGACGTGTTTAGAACCTGTCCTGGTACCTTCGTTTCGAATTTTTCTTAACCATAATAATACAAATAACTTTTAAAAACACTGTCCACATTGTTCAGTCTGCGTCAGCAAAAGGTGCTTACCGCTGACAATAACAAAAACAACAAAACAGACTGTTTTGTTCTGTTCTCCAATAGGAGCAGCTATTTTTATGTGGGTGGGGATTGTAGACAGTGTGTTGGTTGGTTGTTGGGAGTTTTTTTTGTCCTGGCAACATTTAAGGTTATATCAGAAATTTGAGACTGTAAAGGAAGGCGTGGTGTTGTTGTCATGGCAACCGAGTTAGTCGCAGTAGGAAGGCGGCATTATACCCTGCGCCAAGTCCTGCCGAACTTGCCATCGCAGAGACTTGCGCTTCTTGTCAGATGGGATGACATACTTGTTGGCCACGAACACTTTGTGCACTTTCTGAAGGCAGACATAAATGCAAAGAGACAGGTATAAGTGTACAAACATAGACACGTATAGACAGAGGTACAAATCTAGATACAAATAGGCAGAGGTATAAGTTTACAAATGTAGACACGCATAGAGAGATATAAGTGTGCAAACGTAGACACACATAGACAGAGGTATAAGTGTGCAAACGTAGACACACATAGACAGTTATAAGTGTGCAAACATAGACACACATAGACAGAGGTATAAGTGTGCAAACGTAGACACACATAGACAGAGGTATAAGTGTCCAAACATACACACATTAGCAGAGGTACAAATCTAGATACAAATAGGCAGAGATACAAGTGTGCAAACATAGACACGTATAGACATAGGTATAAGTGTGCAAACGTAGACACACATAGACAGAGGTATAAGTGTACAAACATAGACACGTATAGACAGAGGTACAAATCTAGATACAAATAGGCAGAGGTATAAGTTTACAAATGAAGACACTCATAGAGAGATATAAGTGTGCAAACATAGACACACATAGACAGAGTGTGCAAACGTAGACACACATAGACAGGTATAAGTGTGCAAACATAGACACACATAGACAGAGGTATAAGTGTGCAAACGTAGACACACATAGACAGGTATAAGTGTGCAAATGTAGACACATAGACAGAGGTATAAGTGTGCAAACATAGACACACATAGACAGAGGTATAAGTGTGCAAACGTAGACACACATAGACAAGAGGTATAAGTGTGCAAACGTAGACAAACATAGACAGATATAAGTGTGCAAACATAAACACAAATAGACAGAGTGTGCAAACGTAGACAGAAATATATGTGTGCAAACGTAGACACACATAGACAGAGGTATAAGTGTGCAAACGTAGACACACATAGACAGAGCTATAAGTGTGCAAACATAGACACATAGACAGATATAAGTGTACCAACATAGACATGCATAGACAGAGATATAAGTGTACAAATGGAGACACACATAGACAGAGGTATAAGTGTGCAAACATAGACACACATAGACAGATATAAGTGTACAAACATAGACATGCATAGACAGAGATATAGGTGTGCAAATGGAGACACACATAGACAGAGGTATAAGTGTGCAAACGTAGACACACATAGACAAGAGGTATAAGTGTACAAACATAGACAAACATAGACAGATATAAGTGTGCAAACATAAACACACATAGACAGAGTGTGCAAACGTAGACAGAAATATGTGTGCAAACGTAGACACATATAGACAGAGGTATAAGTGTGCAAACGTAGACACACATAGACAGAGATATAAGTGTGCAAACATAGACAGATATAAGTGTACAAACATAGACATGCATAGACAGAGATATAAATGTGCAAATGGAGACACACATCGACAGAGGTATAAGTATACAAACATAGACAAACATAGACAGATATAAGTGTGCAAACATAAACACACATAGACAGAGTGTGCAAACGTAGACAGAAATATATGTGTGCAAACGTAGACACACATAGACAGAGGTATAAGTGTGCAAACGTAGACACACATAGACAGAGATATAAGTGACCAAACATAGACACACCTAAATAGAGGCATAAGTTTACAAATGTAGATCCAAAGAGGCAGAGATAAAAGTGTACAAATGTAGACATATAGGGAGAGGTCTAAGTTTACAAATGTAAATATAAACACAATGACTTTAATGACAGCTGGTTAGGACAAAAACAAGAACCTTTTTTCCCCCCCACATGCATGGAGGTGGATGGAGCGCTGAAGTCATATAATTGTGGATGTCCTCTCCAATGTTTATCCAGCCTTCTCTCAAATGCTTCAGCCACTTGGTCTAGAAGACTTTTCCATAGACACACCCAATGTCACCAGGAAAATAGTGATCCAGTTCTTTTGCGTCTTCAGATTGAATACCACAGATGCACATCGAATAGTAATGTAATGGGAGGTGCTGCAGCAAAAAAAACATCATGCCGATAGCGGGACTCGAAGCCACATTTGTTCCATTCCGGTACGAGCGCCCTAACTACCAGCCTATCCAGGCTTCCCGATACAACTAATCTGCCCTAGCCTACCTGCGTATGTGGCATTTCACCTGTGGCTCACTAGGCTAACATTGAACTTATCTTTTTAGGCTACCCTAGCACTTGGCACGACTAGCCGACTGATTGGACCAGGCCAGTCCAACCACTCGTCCAGGTAAAGGCGGGGGGCCAAAGTGCAGTGTTGGTCTACAAGGAGCCGCAGCTCCTTGCAGTCCTCCTCATGCACCAAGATCCCTTCCTCCACCGACACAAGCCGCGACTCAAGGCAAACGAGTTGCCCAATCGGCCGCCTTTTCACGATCTGCAAGGTGGTGCAGAGGAACTATTCTACCCCGGAGGAACTATTCTACCCCGGTTCCTCAAGGGGACACTACGCTAACAACAACTGTAGTTCACCCTAATGCAAGGTTAACGACATGGGAAAATGAAAACCAAAAGATCTTAAGGGAAGTTATATTGGGTGGGTCTGGGGGGTACTCCCCCAGAACCATTTTTATAATCTTAGATGCTGTGTGGTGCATTTTGGATACAATAATCTGTACGATTTATATAATATTACTATATTAATGGTATTGCAGGGTTGCCAACATTGGAAAATAAAAAACAGGAAGACTACAATAGGTATGGTGATAATGGGGGACATAAAATATTTTACACCTTACAGCGAAACCGTAAGGGTTGGCAACCCTGCTAATTGGTGGGCGGGAATGTTGCACACTGCGGTGAGCTGGCCTACCTTCTGGATGACCGGGTCGTGGTACAGCATCTGCGCACGCACATTCCAGCGCAGACTCTTGTGGGTGTTCTCGCCCGGGGGGTGTTGACACTGCCAGCTCTGACGGTACTTCTGGAAGCGCGCCACCGGGTCCATCTTGCGGATGTGGCGGGTGTGCGGGTCCCAGGCCATTGGTTTGATTACTGGAAGGTGGCAAGAAAGGAGGTGGTGCAGGTTGTTTGTTGGGGTTTTATGTCCGAGGAAAGCATCTAAAAGTCATAGGAAAAGTAGCCAATCTGTGACAGTGCGCACTCATGTAGCGCTATAATGCTGCCTTACTGGGATACCATGGAACCCGATATCACACTTATTATTATTACCTATTACATATCACATATTATCTTGATAGTGCGCTAAACAGTACTCGTGCTTTCCTTGTAATGTCAAACACCAGGCACAAAGTGTGTGTCCCGCTTTGGTAGGCCGAAGGGTTCGAACCGTGGCCGAGTCAAACCAATGACATAAAAATGTATACTTGAAATTACCTAGCCATGCACTCGGCGTTACTAGGATAAGGCAAGGAGCAGTGGAATGAGGAAGACTAATCGTCCATGATTGAAATTTCTCCTCCTTAATCAATTAATGCACCCCCAAAAGAAATGATTAAAAGTATTACTTAGGGTGTTGTTGGGATGTGAGATTTAAAAAATATTTTGTTATAATAAAATTGTGGCGGGCACAGCCAATCTTCGGTAATGATTATCTGGGTATCAAATGATTGGATAAGTACAAGAGGATATGACGTAATCTCTTAGTTATGAACCAGAAGACACATCTTGAACTTACATGACGTTGGTCCATGATAGTTTACTGGGAGTCCAAAACGCGCTGGCCCCTGTGGGTAAAGAAAATAAATAGTGGTTGTTGTTTGTTGTTTTACATCCTAGGAATATCTAAGCTCATATCAGGATGGGTACTGACTTGTGACAGTGTGCATTCATGCCGACTTTATAGTGCTACCCCACTTGGAGACCAGGCCGAAAGCACCATGACCTGATATCCCACTCAGTCACATTATCCTGACACTGAGCCAACCAGTCCTTGCCTTACCGTAATGATGCCAAGTTCCTTGCTAGGAAGGGACAAGTATCAATTTTTAAGTCATTAGTTTGACTCGACCAGGGTTCGAACCCATGGGTTCGAATCCCGAGATCTACCAAAATTGTAGACGGAAGCTCAAACTCATTGAGCCATCCCTTCCGGTTTATTTATATACCGTAATGAAGTATTTTTCGGATTTCAGAATTTCAGATAAGGAGGATTTTGGACCTGTACTTGCTAAGCAACTAGACTATAGCCATAAACACTACATAAACTTGTGTAAAAAAAGTAAAGCTTGTTTTATTTAACGACGCTTCTAGAGCAGATTGATTTTTATCATCAGCTATCGGACGTCAAACATATGGTCATTCTGACATATTTCTTTGGAAGAAACCTGCTGATGCCACATAGGCTACTCTTTCCGATAAGCAGCAGGGGGTCTGTTATATGCACTTTCCCACAGAGAGGACAGCATATACCATGGCCTTTGATGAACCAGTTGTGGACCACTGGTTGAAACGGAAAGATGATCGACACCTTCACAGGTGGACACTCTACCGCCTGAGCTACGTCCCGCTACCCAAACAAACTTTTGAGCAACACGACTATTGCAATACGTACTTGCTAAGAGGTAAGACTACAACTACACGCACTTGCCAAATAACAGTCAAACACAGTCACCTTGCCATCTGTGTGTGAGGCAGCAGTGGTGCGACCGCCAGCGTACAGGTGGTTCTGGTAGGGGTCAAAGTGGTTTGGATGGTTCGGTGGTGGCACGCTGGTCACCTCCCTCAGACGCAGCTCATCCAAGCGGTCCCCCAAACCAGACACGGAGTCAGCCTCGCTCTCCGTCTCCGTTTCCGTCTCCGTCAGCTCGTCGCTGATCTCGGCACGCCCAGCCCGGCGCCGCAGCACCCTCCGCTTCATCAGTCTCCGCTCGCCCGTCGTGTCCAGCGCGTCGCCGGGCGTCCGACTGGTACCCGTGCCCGGCGTGTCGGCGTGCGTCCGACTGGTCCCCGGCGTCTCTCCGCGCGCCCGGCTGGTCCCCGGCGTGTCGGTGTCCACGCTGTACATGGAGGCGTCGCGTAGCGCCGTTGGCATGGCAACCTGCGCCCTTGTGACGACAGCTGACTGGTGCCCGGCGCGGTCGTACACGAGGTTCTCCTTGTCGAAGCGCGGATGGTCTGCCTGAGGAGGGGCAAATGGGTGGCGGTGGGGGAGTGAGGTCAACTGTGGTCGTCTAGGGAAGGCTTTTCTGCACACAACCAAGACTCGCATGATTCAATGATAGATAGATAGATAGATAGATAGATAGATAGATAGATAGGTGGATATAGACAGATAGATAGACAGATAGACAGAAAGACAGACAGATAGATAGATATATAGATAGATAGATAGATAGATAGATGCGTGTAGAGCAGGTTTCAAACTCACGCTTCTTGCCATAATTGGGCTAGTCACATAACCATTAGAATATCTAGACCCCTTGATGCAATCACCCTATCAGTATCAATGCCTACCTGTCTATGTGGCTCCTTGCCTGAGAGTGAGAGGTCAGTGCAGGCTAATACACATGCACATGCACGTATGCATACACAAAGAAAAGGCCAAAACACAAATCTTACTTTCAGTAATTCAGTGTCCGTAAACATGTGAAGATAGCGAATTCAAGGCCATTTCAAGTCTGTTTTTGATAGGAATTCAAGACTATTTTCATTTGGATTTCAGGACAAAAACAACAACATTGGCAAATGGCGATTTCGGACTAAATTAGATCAGTGATGACAGTTTAATGGAATTCAAAGCTTTTCAAGACTAATTACCCAAAATAGGTTAAAATTCAAGGCTTTTCAAGAACTTTAAATTGGGGAAATGAAGTTCTAGAGTTTTCCAGAGTTCCAGACCACATATGTAGGCCTATCCTGGTTCTGAGACAGGACTAAGTTTATGAGGACTTTCTACTTTTCCATGGTGAATCGTGGAAATCAGGGAAAATGTGGAGCTCTTTCATTCAGACTGACACGTGGCTGATGCAGGGTCGAAATGCTATTGGCCAAACAGTATTTCGGTTCCTTAGAGTTCTTCCTAACAGGTAGCTGACATAAGCACCTAATGGTATCACAATGCAATCAATATTTTACAGTGTGAAAAGAAGACAAAAATATCGCTCAACATAATGCACAAATAACATTAGTTATACCATACAATAAGCTATTTGTTTTATTTATATGTTGTTTTATGTCCAAACAACATCTACTACCATATCTGGATGACTACCAACTTGTGATAGTGTGCACTCATGGTAACTTTATAGTCCTGCCCCACTGGGAGACCGGCCACCGGTACCATAACCCAATATCCCACACAGTCACATTATCCTGATACTGTGCTAACCAGTTCCCATCCTATCCTATTAATGCTGGGCACCAGGCTATGTAGCGACAAGTATCAATTTTATAAATCATATACAATAAGTTTTGGATTAAGTCACTTACCAGTAAATCATCTGAGCACTTAGATTGGCTGCCTGCTCCATTAACCGGCTTTCTTTGAACATCGTGTGACTTGTCTACAAAAGGGGAACAAGTGCCATATTTAAAGAGCCAAAGAAATGCCAGCGTTAGATAATAACATTTAGAATATGATAGCAAAATGCTGCTCCCAAACTTATACCCAAAATAAATATTTTAATCTAGTACTAGCAGTAGCAATGAAGCTTTCAAGATAGTAACAACATTTTTGACAAATTTGTTCTATAATTATTTTCATGGTTTTGATTTCGATGAATTACAATGTGTCGGTCATTCCCAAGGGTGTTTATTTTTAACTACTACTGATAATCATGCGGAATAAGTAATGTAGTAGTCTGTACATGAGCCCTACTACCACGCGGTAGCGGCGGAGACTACGCCGCACACCTACGCAGTTACACTGAACTGCGCTAGGTGGCGGCAGGCTAGCCACAGGGCAGGCCCCGACTGGGCTGCCCTCTACTGCGTGTGGCTAGCTCACCCCCCCCCCCGCCCCCCACCCAACCTATAGAGTCGATGTGGGATCTGGCTAGTCAGGGGGCGGGTGAGTCGACTGTTGATGCCGCGGAGAGCAGATTGGTTCAATAAACCAAGTTGAAGCGTACTGTCATTGAATCTTGGTGTTCTTCCGTGTGTGCGTGACAGTGTGGGAGGGCCGTGGGCCATTACAGTAATAAGTAGTGGATTTAAAATAAGATTTTAGTGGTCCTTTCAATATGTTTTTCCATGATGTACTGAACCGGCAATTTGATGCATGAGTTGTATCATAGATAACAAAAATAAATACATTTAAACCAAAGTATTGCTGGAAGGTGCTGAGCATGAGCATGTGCATGTTCAATTTGTTTAGGTTCATACCAATTAGAAATCTGGAAACTTGCTATTATTTGGAATGGTTTTTTTGGGCCATTATTTGGAAAGATTTCACGTTGGGCTTCCATGTCACAAAAGTGATAAACAACTTCTGAGAACGCCCCATATTCGAAAGCGCAGTGGAATGTTGCAACTAAATAAAAACACTCCAATTTACTATAGTTCCTGTGTTTTAAAGAAATTGTGCATAAACCTAATGAAGGTTGCCTGAGGGCACTTAGGATGAACAGTCACTGGGTTGGCTAGAGCCTATAGGAATGCCAAAGAACCATAAGTCCAGGTCAAAAAGATTGTTATTTTTCCATAGACAATTACCACCAGATATCCCACTCTCCTCAAGAGCTATAACGTAGATTAAAAACAAATTAAACATTATAAATGCTTCTTTGGCAACACTGATATAGCTCCTCTCTTCAAAACTTATAACATAAATGCTTCTCTGATGTAGCTCCTCTCCTCAAAAGTAATAACGTAGATTAAATACAAAATACACATTATAAACCGATGTAGCTCCTCTCCTCAAAAGTTATAACATAGATTAAAAACAAAATAAACATTATAAACCGATGTAGCTCCTCTCCTCAAAAGTAATAATGTAGATTAAATACAAAATAAACATTATAAACCGATGTAGCTCCTCTCCTCAAAAGTTATAACGTAGATTAAATACAAAATAAACATTATAAACCGATGTAGCTCCTCTCCTCAAAAGTTATAACGCAGATTAAATACAAAATAAACATTATAAACCGATGTAGCTCCTCTCCTCAAAAGTTATAACGCAGATTATATACTAAATAAATAAGACCGTCATTAATGTGTGCAATTAATTGTGTATACACCTGTGTCTACTCACTTTGTCTAGAGCAATAATGGCCGAACTAGGCCCTTTCAATAGTCGCATTAAACTAGAGGCAGTGGGTGCACCAATTGCTTCCAATGTCGATTTTCTATTTACAGTCAGCCACAATAAATTTTTAATTTGGCGTACATATTCACAAATGCAATACAATATAGCGCTATTGTGCTAGATGGATATTTTTCTCAAGATAACATCATTAAAAGTAATTACTAGCATTAGTAGTCATTAATAATTAGGTATTTATTTTGGGGGATTCACGCCCCCCCCCCCATGTCCCCATTTCTTTTATAAATCCATGTATTGTGAGAAAGGGAGTAGAGGAAGTACTATCCGCAGTACCTACTAGTCTCGACAAGGTTGGTTGGTTGTTGGAGTTTTACATCCTGGCAACATCTAAGGTCATATCAATAAAGGCACCAACTTGTCACAGTGCACACTCATGGTGACTTTATAGTGCTGCCACACTGGGAAATCATGCTGCCAGCACCATGACCCGATATCCCACTCAATCACATTATCCGGACACTGAGCTAACCAGTCCTCGCCCTATCCTATTAATGCCAAGTGCCAGGCTAGAAAGCGACAAGTATAAATTTTATGAGGTCATTGGTCTCAACCAGGCAGGTCCTTCTAATTCTATTCAATGCATCAGCACACACAGACAGAGTAGCTGCAAATAGAATGTTATATGACATCACCAGCTTAGCCTCCTGGTCACTTGTATCACAATATGTCAGGTTACGTAAAGTCCACACTCACCAGAAGATCCAGACTCGCTACACGTAGTCCAACTGCCATTTTTACTTCGCTCGTGGCTGACAAGCTTTTCTAAATCTGCATGGAAAAATGTTATCAGTTAATTTTATATCACAGTTTATCGCTCTAAAATAAATAGAGGAAACTTTCTAACAGGCGATGCACGAGAGGACAACTTCATAAGTATTTGGCTTGACTCAGTTAAGGATCGAATCTCTGACATTGTCTGTTTTTGGCTCAGTGATATATCATAAGTCCCTCTATAATACTTTTATTCAAAATCCAGTGAAAAATATATCCCGGTCATTTCAAGGTATAACTCAAGAAAATAATATATCGAAAGCTAGCAAGCATACCAAACCGAGAACGCAATGTTGCTTTTTCCATCCACATTAAGATATTATTGCTCATAAATACAAATTCGGACGAAACAGAAGATAAGTAATGTTGTTCAGTTTTGTTGTCCAATGTTTTATTTGGCTGAATAAACATTTCTTCGTGGGGGAAAAAAAATGTCTAATAAACCTAAATTTACTGAGTTTTGCAACAACTAAAGCTGTATTCACATGGGGAAGTTAAATCGATTCATATAAATCGACTTGCCTAGTTCGACTCACATGTGCCGTGTGAATGCGCGGCTGAGGCGTTTTAGGGCTGAATCGATTCATATAAATCGTTTAATGTAAAACGCTTTGCAAGGTGGTCTACAGGAACCGATCTACGCTGAATCGTTTTATTTATGACATCACACGCATGCGCAGTCGAGGGAAACGTTACAGTTGAGACCTCAGTGTGTTGACTTTCCGGTAAATTTGCTTTATAAACCTGCTAGAGGTGCACATATATTTTTTTCATCGTTTATTTTTAGGGTTTCACTGCCCAGCAGAAGTTTTGACTGTTCCAAACCAATACGATTCAGTCCAAACATATCTAGGTCGAACCCACACTCTCTCGGCCGACGTCGACGAACCCAAACTGGCATTGGTTAGTCTGGACTTGCTCATGCGCAGATATCCACTTCCGCCTTAAACCGCCCTAAGTACTGCCTGTGTGAATACGACACACTTTGAAACTCAGCCCGTGTGAATGCGCGCCTAGATCGCTTCATATAAATCGCCTTCTGTAGATCGCTTTAGATTTTGCCCGTGTGAATACACCTTTATACAGCTGGTGTGCTTTCTAGAAGGGAGGAAAACCGGTTATTTGTGATTTGTCATAAACGTGTAGGGCTGTTCTTGTATTTAATTTCAGTTTTGGAATTTGGTGCATTTTAACATTATCCGTTCAGCTAATCGGAGGTTATTCGATATTTCTCTATTTTGCACGGGTAAATTTGAGGATATTTGTGGGTGTGAACTTATTAATTATTAACATAACTAAATAGGGTCTATTATATATACTTTACAGTTAATGAGATACGTGTAGTTAATTAATACACATGTGATGTTAGCATGTCACATCTGGAATTTCGCTTTGTTTTAAAACTTTGCCTTTACCTCTTTTAAATTCTGCAAGTCGTGAGGTCGGGACATCATAATATCCAAGTTTCTCCAACTGCTCTCGAATTTCCTCTTCAGTGAAATCCAAATCGTCCATCGTACTTCGTAGATGTTTCTTGGCAGACCCCACTATTATACAACACAAAATGTTTACAGTTAACTATTGATTGTACAAATCAGCGACTCTACTAATGACAGACCTGCCACATGATACAGGTTACCTGTTTCCGATACGGACTTTGGGGTTATTTTTATTGATACAGCCATACTCCATTTTTATACGGATTTTTAGTTAAATTTATGGAAACGAAAATGTTGAGCTGAGATGAGATGCTGAGACTGACAAAATCAGCGACACATGCAGCTGATGTTCAGACACAGTGATGCATGTTGTATGTGAATGTAGTGTAGTTTGGTGTATACATGTTTCAGCAATAAAATTATGTTTTAGATTAGATTAGATTAGATTAGATTAGAGTGTTTGAGCTATATGTAAGTGTATTCACATGTTTGTTATGGTATGTGGGACACATTACTATGAATTATTATGTGATACAGATCCATTCTGTGAATCCTGTAATACTACAGCATTACAGGATTTTAGGTGAAAAATACAGATTGCCAATGCCATCCAAAAAGATGTCGCAGGTCTGTAATGATATTGTAAAGTTTGATAGTACCTACCAGAATGCTTTGATTAAAGTGTAACTCAAATATGAATGCATTAGTACATTTTGTTATAGCACTCTCAAAACGAAGGCTTCGTGAGTTCGTCGAAGCAAAGCCAAAGCCAAAAGCCAAGCCCCTTAATTTAATTATTTAAAAGATCTAACCCGTGGGAATAATACAGGATTCTGATTCCAACCACTCATGCCCAAGTCAAATTATAAGCAGATGTGCATAGAAAATAAAATACTCCAAATATAAGACTGCACCTTGAGGCTTGAAGACTGGAGTTGAGTCAACTCAGTCAGAGTCGGATCAACCAAGCCGAAGGCACGTTTGAACATGTTCTGCTTGAACTTTCGCTAGATAAGCTTCCAGCTATGTGTATCGTACTAACCTGACCGCGTTCTTTGGTGAGAGCCCATACATTGCTAAATGCTGATTGTAATATGCCTTGAAATTTGAATGATGTTAAAGGATATTAAGTGTGTACTTACAATCCACCAAGAAATTGAAGGAGTGTCCTAAATTCAAATGGGCGCCATGTCTAAACAAAGAAACGTCTCGGAAATATTTCCCGATCCAAAGTATTAGGTGCCGCAGATATCCATTAGATGGCGCCACTGCATTGGTTAATCTCGGATTTCCGGAGTCTGGCAGGAGTTTCACAGGTGGCGCCACTGTTTCGAAGCACCAAGTGGCCATGATAGGAACCAAAACACAACTAATTACTGATGTTCTCTAGCTGTAGTAGGTCCTAGGCCCTATGCCCTTATAAAGTTATAGCTACTTTTTTTCTTCCCATTTAATACACAGGACTATATTTGGTTTACCTGCATTTAAAATATTAACGGCCATGCACACATTACCTTCCCCATCCTAGAATCATTTGAATCACATTGGTATCAGGAGTTATTCTAGGTTAGTCAGATTTACCAGGTGAGAACACTTGAACACTACTAGTAGGCTAGGTCCACTCACTATTGCGCGATCATTCAATATGACTAATTTTGAAAATGAAAACTCAAGGTCATTCATAATGTGAAATGGAAAGGTATTCATAAGCATCTCCAAAAATAGGTATTCATAAGCATCTCCAAAAATATTATTCAACTGTTCTTAATTATGAAATTAACAAATAGGGTATTTCTTAAACTAAAACTCGAAGGTCTTAGAGAGGAGGTTCGTCTTATGACTACATATTTCTAGGAGGTAAAGACTTAATAAAGAAACTTATTTTTTTAATTGTTTTTATCAAGAATAATGTGGACTGAAACTCACTAGCATTAATTTAAGTCTATATTATCGGAACATTATAAAACGCTCAGACAACAAAATCATTTAAGTTTGATGGTACCTCTTACTAACATAAATTCTTTATTCAACATGTTAAAGAATGAAATACTGACAAAGACAATTCATCAAGTTTGTTTGACATCATTTATTCATTATTGATAACGGCATATGATCCTAGGCATAGCAAGTGAATGAGAAGAGCCACTGGATGCTAGTTTATTTCCTTTTATCCCCCACATATAATCCATGAATCAAGTGTAAACTTACAAATATTATATAAATCTGGCTGTTGTCACATTCATTTTTACACAAGACCGCGTGCATTAAACGACGTACGCACTCAGTACGAAATTCCTAGGACACAATACTTCTTAGTTTCTGGTTAAAATACCATGCATAAAAAATGGATGCGATTATAATATGTACCAACCTGAGTACACAATGTTGCAATAATGTTACGAACTGAATACCAACAAGTATTTTGATGTAACAACTAACACCAGCACTCGGAATTGAACGCCGTGTAAATATAAAGGTTTCTTTAAACATTAATTTAAACAGTGCAGATTTAATCTCATAAGATCCGGATTTTATATCAATCAATCAATAGTTCCGTCCTCTAGTCGAGGGTTGGATGCAATGGTTCTCCACTTGTCCCGATGGTGTGCTGTTCTGATACACTGTGAATAATTCAAGCCTGTCCACTGTGAAATATTTGTAAACCATGATGTTCTTGGTCTCCCTCTCCCTCTGCTGCCATTCACCTTCCCTTCCAACAATGTACGGTATATTGAACTCTGACGAATGGATTTTATATACCAGTGTCTAAAATCTGACAATATAGAATTTTTCCATAATTGTATTCAACCTGCTATAATCAGGGATGAAAGTGGTCTACGGTAAAAAAACGTGGAAAGCAAGTCGGGATTATTACACTGATGTTGAATTTCTACGAAAACGTGGATCCCCCCCCCCCCCCCCATAGAATTAGCAGTCAGGGAATCGCCGGAAAATGTCGGAAGTCCGGTTTCAACTCAACTGTCCTTGTTGTGACTGTGTTATCGCCCATACTCAACTCGTTCTTGCTTGGGTTTTAGGTTCTAGTAACATCTCAGGTCATATAAGAATGGGATCGCGGAATCGCGGAGATCTTTCATCCATCTATAATGAATTCTACACCCCTCTTAACCTCCCCCCCATCCCCATGATTTAGGTGGGGTTTTTTCTCTTCACTTTTCTGTTAAATTCCGAATAATACCACTGAGCATCCAGACAATGCTGCATTTAGACATTTACGCAAACAACTCCAACTTGCACAGTACATACAATTTCTGAACTTCGTACACATTACATCTGCTTGAGCTCAGACAGACGCGAGCAGATTGACCACCAGGTAGACAGTCATTCCAGGGTCCCTACACATGTGAAGATATGGAATTCAAGGCTATTTCAAGGCTGTTTTTGTTCGGAATTCAGACTATTTTTATTTGGATTTAAGAAGAAAAAAACAATGCCGAATAGTGATTTTGAACTAATTTAGATCAGTGGGGACAGTTTAATGGAATTCAAGGGTTTTCAAGACTAATTACCCCAAATAGGTTAAATTCAAGGCTTTTCAAGGCCTTGAAATGGGGCAAATGAAGTTAAAGAATAATCAAGACTTTCCAGGCTCCGTACGGACCCTGGCATCCATCCATCCATCCATCCATCCATCCATCCATCCATTCATCCACGTAAGCTTGTTCCTTCCCCATGCCTTCTCGGGTCTACCCACCAGTCTACACCCGTGAGGCTGAGGTACAAAAGCACCCAGGGCCGATTCGATTCGAGCATCCAGGCCGTGAATCAAGTCTGCCCGCGAGCCTTCTGTCGACAAGTCGCGAATACCACACGGGGCGCGGCCTCCCGCCGCCAGCCGCCGGTCGCCGAGCCTAGGCCGCGCCCTTTCCGCCATAGTTATATCAATGTCCGCCACCTGCCGCATGTACACCGAGTCTGCGCACTGCACACAGTGTGAGTCGTCGCGAAAGGCTGGCTCACTCACTCGCTCACTTACTGCATGCCTTCTGGTTTCTTTCCCCCGTAAAATTCCTTGATGCACAGATGACAGCTCCAGCTCCCTGCGAACAGACAATGGGGCAGGTGTTAGTGTTCGCTTGGCGCAGCATGCTCACGGCAGGGTTGTGTATTACAGGATCAATACACATGTGAAAATATGGAATTCAATGCTACTCAATGCTATTTCAAGGCTGTTTTTGATAGGAATTCAGGTGAGTATTGGCGTTGCAGTTGTATGACTTATGTTATATATTCTATATTGGAAATACTGTGATTAATTGACCAATGGGGTCAGGGCTAGGATTCACTGCCCGAGTACTATGGGTCTGCCATCCGCGCTGCACGGGTTATGGCCTGGATATAGAGGCGGAGTGCAGCTAAGCGGTGCCATTCCGTGAAAAACCTTGCTTTTGCATCATTACGGGCATTTATACCCGAGCCAGAGAAGGATATAAACTACTCAACCCAGTTGCGTGTCTTGTTTATTCGGTAGCCAGAATCTATATATCCAACTTAGCTACTGGTGTAAAAAGTAAAGCATGTTTTATTTAAAGCTGCATAGTCCGATGAAAATATCAAATTTTCAAAACCAAAACAATTATCTAAATTTGATTCTACATATCTAACTTAGGTACTGGTGCACTTATTAAACATTTTTCACCACACAGAAGGGAATACTGAGGCAATTGAATAGAACCTGTTACTGCAGAAGCCTATAGTTTCAGAGTTTTGACAAGCTTACCAAAATTAATTTGGCATGTTTCTACTTCAAATATCTCAAAAGTTAGCCACTTAAAATTAAAGTTACTTCAAGCTAAAGTAAGATACATTATAATGATCAACCTAATGTATTTATCTCAGACAATTTCAGAAACTCAAAACCATCAGACTATGCAACTTAAACGATGGCTCTAGAGCACATTGATTTTTGTATCATCGGCTATTGGACGTCAAACATATGGTTATTCTGACATATTTCTTTAGAGGAAACCTGCTGTCGCCACATAGGCTACTCTTTCCGATTAGCAGCAAGGGTTATTTTATATGCACTTTCCCACAGGCAGGAGAGCACATACCCCAGCCTTTGATGAACCAGTGGTGGACCACTTGTTGGAACGGAAAATAGCCCAAACTTCAAATGGGTCCACTGTAGCTACTGGTGTAGTCATTGCTGCATAGAAGGCATACTAAGCCAATTTAAAAGAAGCTTTTACCGCTGAGTTAATCGGGGATGGGGTGCTTACCTTCTGGAGGCTCCGAGAGTGGCGGGCTCAGGCAGTACATGTGGTACCCGCGGTCACAGTCGTCACAGAACAGCAACTGGTCCTGCAAACATGACAGCGGTTAGGAGAGGCGCTGACCACACCGAAACACACCACGCCTGCCAACATGGAGCCTAGTTTAATAGTTACCAAAGACAAGGTACGACAAGATGCACCACTCAGCGCTTTCCTGTGAAATACAGATTCAGTGGCGCCATCACACGGCAAACAAGATGTGCATTAAATGGCAATTAAAATGTTATATTTACACAGTGTATATCTCCCACTATAAATAATAATTATATATTATATAATTGAATAATATTTTACTATAATTGATATACATGGTCTTTGATATCATACATTGTCCTTGATGGTACCAAAGACCCTATAATAAATACTAAGACGGCTCACTCCATATCTCTCCCATGGTAATGTAAATTTTGCAGTGCCACCTTGTGGTGGGTTTGATCAGCCCAGCTGCTGGTGGTGTTTCACATGTAAACGCATACAATTATATTATACATGAGATAGGTGATGGTACATTGTCCTTGATGGTACATCAGTCAGGGTGGGCTAAGGAACCTGTCCCCTTGTTGCAATGGGACAGCACTCAGGATAGGCTAGGGGCCTGTCCAATTGCCTTCTTTGCCGTTGGGTGGCACACTGCATGATTATCTAAGAAATTTCTATGTGAAAGCTTTGAGTGGTGCATCTTCGTCGTACATTGTCTTTGTAGTTACTAAGTAAAGGGCAGCAGCAAAGCACAATGGACCATCAGCGCTTTGTTGATGCTGATCTTCTCGCAGTATCGCTTTTCAACATTGATAACAATAATAATAATAATAATAATAATAAAAATAATAATAATAATAAGGGATGAAAGTGATCGTGGTGGGAAAAAAAGCGGGAACCAACGGCTAAGCAGGTGATTTAAAAAAAAAATTTTTTTTATTGAGGCTGTATTTATACTGTCCTTAGCATATAAGCCCGGGTATTCAGGCTTGTTTTCAATGCTGGCCAGCTGTAGTGTTGGTGGTATCTTATCACACAGTAGCTGCTGATAAGGTAGCAGGTATGTAGTTCGTTGGTATGGTTAGTAGTCTATGTTAGTTTTTTTAGATTTTCTTGGCATATATATATTTGATTTTTTTTCTACTCTTACTACTAGACTAGCCTACTCCTATTTACATATCATAGGCGTGTACGTAGTTGTGTGGTGTGCTATCTGGTTAATTTTGGCATAGTTATCTTCCATTGGCCGTCCGCTGGGACAAGGCAATCACAAGGACAGTGGAATGTTCTTCCAGGATAGTCTGTACTGACTCATTAGAGGGATGGAGCTAGGGCAGTACTAGGAGAGAACTGGATGAAATCGCACTTCCAGGATTTGCCCGCAATTCCTTAAAAGTGCTAAGCCTATAAAAGAATTCCTGCATTTTCTAAGAAATCAAAACCCACTCAGTACAGAGGCACGGTTGACTACTTAAAATATCCTGACTTGAAATTGTTTATTGCAGAGCAGCTAGATGCACGTCTTATACAACACATACCGATAGTAGGGTTGATATATTTATTAATTGCAGAGCAGCTAGACTCACGTCGTTATATAACAGCTTCTGATATTACGGTTGATATATTTATTTATCGCAGAGCGGATAGACTCATGTAGTTATAGAACGGCTACTGATATTAAGGTTGACATATTTATTTATTGCATGGTAGCTAGACTCATGTCGTTATAAAACGAATACTGATATTAAGGTTGATATATATATTTATCGCAGAGTGGCTAGACTCGCGTCATTACAGAACAGCTTCTGATATTACAGTTGATATATATATCTATCGCAGAGCGGCTAGACTCACGTCGTTATCGGATGTGCCGCACAGCCCGCATGACTTGCACTCTATACACTGCCAGGGATACTTTTTGACAGAGATGATCATGTTGGGGGTGAACTGCAGGCAGCTCGGGTGGCCTGTGATAAAGAAAGGTCATGGTTAATTACACTGCAATTGTATTCTACATTGAAATGGTTAGGATTACAGTTATCGGGGATGTAAGGTCAATTACACTACAATTGTATAATACATTGAAATAGTTATCTATCTGTTTCTCTCTGTCACTCACACACACTGAACTATAGAATTGAACTGAGTTGGCTTAAAAATCAAACTATTGCCTGAAAAGAGTAGAGTAGAGTAGAGTAGAGTAGAGTAGAGAACAGAACAGAAGAGAAGAAAAAAGGAGAGGAAAGAGAAGGGAAGAGAAGGAGGGGGAAGGGAGGGGAGAGGGGGAGGAGGGGGAGGGGAGGGGGGAGAAAAAAGGGAGGGGAGGGGAGGGGAGGGGAGGGGAGGGGGGGGGAGGGGAGGGGAGAGGGGAGAGGAAGGAGGAGGAGGAGAGGAGGAGAGGAGGAGAGGAGGAGAGGAGGAGAGGAGGAGAGGAGAGGAGAGGAGAGGAGAGGAGAGGAGAGGAGAGGAGAGGAGAGGAGAGGAGAGGAGAGGAGAGGAGAGGGGTAAGAGAGAGGTAAGAGAGGGAGGCAGAGGAAAGGATGGACAGGGAGAGGTACAGTGAGTGTAGAGGTGGAGGTGTAGGTGTAGGTGTAGGTGTAGGTGTAGGTAGACACAGAGACAGTGACTGACCGGAGCGGCCGCAGTCGGCACAGCTAACGAGTTCCTCCTTCTGTCCAGTCTTCTTGTTCTCCATCTCGTCACCCAGACAGAAGTCGCAGTAGTTGTTGCTTACTCCCTGCTTAGTCGTGTCTGCGGCGGGCGGGGTGGCAGTGGGGACGACTGTGGGCACCACTGCAGCGGCGGCAGCAGCACTCGACGACCGAGACTTCCCTGTCAACGACACAGCACCATCAAGCTTCCACACACCCCCACACCCGGGCAGCCCACGGCCGGGGCCGGGGACAATGTGTGGCAAGCAGGGCGGCCTACCTACACACGGCGTCAACTCGAAAACACTGCAGCCAAACGCTGTTTAGTTATAGTTTAGTTACTTTGCTTTCTTGTATTTTTGTTGTTTTACGCCCTAGCAACATTTAAGGTCATATCAGGACGGGGTCTTTCTTGTTGATGTTGCTGCTACTGTTAATGATGATGACAAGGGTAAGCAAATTGATACCGGAAAAGCATGGGATACAAACAATTTATTTAAATCTATGCAAGACACACAAAATATATATCTATATATAATTTTCTTCGTTTGTTCTGCGTTTTTTAATATTAAAAAAAAGAGTAAAGTTTTTTAAAGTTTTTTTTTAAATTTAAAAAATCATTCGAAAAGATCGTGGTTGATTAAATCTGCGGTTAAGGAATTAATTGCTACTGCGTTATTATTTGTTAACATTTGTTTACAGATCACCAAAGTGTACGGACAGAGGGCCATGCATATCGTAATACATATGCTGCGTGGTCATATGTTGTAATCTACAATAAGCAGCAGATTAATGACACCGAGTACAAGCGACAATATCATCCACTCCAGTAAGTGGAGGCGGCAAGGTTCGGCACGAAACAACATGTACCCGACACTTCTCAGGACCTCCAGTATAAAAATCACTCCCCCCCCCCCCCTACAAACAAACCTTCAGGTCAACCATGTAGACATCATATTAGAAGCCATCCATGTATTAAGGCTGCATAGTCCGATGAAGCATAACATTTTAAAAATCAAAACAATCTAGATTTGATTCCTCATATCCAACTTAGATATTGACGCACTTATTAAGCATTTATTGCCACATAGAAGGGAATACAGAGTTAATTTACTAGAACCTGTTACTGCAGAAGCCTATGGTCTTGAAGGGTTTTGGCGTGCTTGCCAAAATTATTTTCACACGTTTGCATTTCAAATATCTCAAAAGTTAGCCATTTCAAATAAAAGTTACTTCAAACTAAAGCATGGTAGATTATAATAATCAATTTAATATATATATCTCAGAAAAATTTGAGAAACTCAAAACCATCGGACTATGCAACTTTAAATACTTAAATAGCGCTGGTAACACGTTCCTTATGACGATGCACATTACACTGTGCAGCGGCCTGCCTGGTTTGATAAAACTGATATCGGACTGATCATTCCGATATCACCTTTTGACAGTCTGGTTATTTGTTTATCAATAAAGATTTAAATCTTATGTTCTTCTACTGAAAATGGGCATAGTTTGAAAGATAGCAATCTTCCAGGGTTCGAATCCATCAGACATCTGGAATGCACGCCGACATCGAGTAGACAGACCGTGGTCGATATTCATCCAGTCACTCGGGCCTCAATTCTTATATCAGGCAATAACTACTCTTTACTGAACGTCCAGATAGTGATAACACATTCCATACGGCGATATTCATTCATTCCTTTCTTTCTCTCTTTCCTCCACACTTTCTTTTCGTTTCTAACCATTTCTATCTTTCTTTTTCTTTTATCCATTTCCTTTTCTTTCCTTCAACCTTTTTCTTTTATGCATTCACCCTTTATAGGGTTGGTTGGTTGGTTGTTGGAATTTTACGTCTTGGCAACATCCAAGGTTATATCAAGACAGGTACCAACTCAAAGTGACTTTATAGTGCTGCCCCATTGAAAGCCCAGACCACCAGCAACATGACTCAATTTCCCACTCAGTCACATTATCCTGATACTGAGCTAACCAGTTCTTGCCCTATCCTAGAAATGCATAGCGCCAGGCTAGGTATAGACTAAATCTTGTACGTCATTGGTTTGACTCGGCCGGCTTTTCAAACTCTCGACATTCCACACAGGAAGCCAATTCAGCCACCGCGTCCGGTCACATTTGAAGATAACACAGTCAGCACTTCCGATACCTAAACCCACCATGCACTTCTAAAGAATTATTCACAAATTAAATTTATGAAAAATTAAATGAATGAAAACGAACCTGAAATACTGATTAAACAAACAAACGAACAAGCCACATGTGTACAGGAGCATAATAATGCTGGTGCAAACACATGTGAACACATCCAACATATGAACACATACCACGCGATGTCTACACCTCGGCACCACATGTCATCACACATAGCAACTGCCAACACCGTCCCCCCCCCCTCCCACACACTCATTTCCAACCCCAATAACGCACACCCAACTAGTATGTATGAAGGGGACATCTAAACTGCTTTTTAATTCTGGGGTTTGGGAAGCTACTCGGCTAGCTTGTCTATGTCTTCTTGTGTGTGTGTGTGTGTGTGTGTGCGTGTGTGTACGAGAAAGCATAGTTCACTCCATATCTGTGCAAAGCTGGTATTAGAGGCCCAATAGGGCTTAGATCAGCCAGAAGAGCATCTGTAAGTTAAGCTGACAGTAAATCAATCTAGCCACCCACCCACATCACTGTGGAATAGGGTAGTAACGCAGTCAAATTTGAGCGGTGATTTAAAAATATTTATACATACATACTATCTTTAACCTGGGCTGTGCACAGGTGAAAGCTAGGCTCCGCATCAATCCCATGACCAATATTGTGTTGAACTGTCATTACGATATTCAGGGACCATGTATACATCTACGTTCTCTGCTATATTCCATACTCATGCACGGCCCTGTTTCAATATAGTGCCACCATCTGGCGAAATTCATCTGTACCATTATGTGGTAAACCATATCAGTGACACTATCTAATGGCCGAGTTAACAACACTCGTGGTTCCATGAGTCAACATGGATACCACTCTGGCTGAAGTGACCAACGTTAGTAAAAACCATATAAATTAATATGAAATGTGTACGGTAGGCACAAAAAAAACATGCTATTAACAACCCATACATGGCCAAGCATCAGTGGAGTATGATGATGCGCATTGACAGCGACGATTAACAGAGATTAACAGAGGAGTAGTGATTAGAAGGACCCTAAAACTGAACCACCATTTGGTATTATTATATAAAGATTACAAAAATGGAGTGTGCTGAAATTGATCTAATCACACATTAAAAAAAAACCTGTTAAAAATAAAAAGGGGCATCCTAATTGGTTGCTGAACTCTGGTAACTTTAAGTCTACGGACGCGTTGACACGGGTAGCGGGGTGCAGGCATCCGGAAGACGACAAACAACAAGCGGCGGGCAAAGCGTCACGAGAGGCATCAGCGCACAGACACAACCACGGCGCCACCAACGGCCACCTGGAAAACTAAACGGTGACGTCACAACAGCGGGACGACATGGCCGGCAACAGTTAGCATTAGTCACGCACACGGGCCGCTCGGTGTCTGCGCGGTGGAGGCGCGGCGGCAAGCTGCAAGTCAACGTCTCGTAGTGGTGCACAGCGGGTTAAACTAGCAGCGAGTGTCAAGTCTAGCACTAGGTAAAGCGTCAGCGGCCAGACAGAAAGGGAGTTTAACCAACAGTACAGCTAGGCTTGTATCTGCGAAGCGTTGGATTAAGGAGCGATCAAGAAACATGGGGTAGTCAGGTCCCCTAGCCCCCCCCCCCCCTTCTCCCTCAGAGCTTCCCCGCCCACAACTGGGTGATTACAAAAGGCCATATTTGTTATCCAGCAATGTACATTGTATTACTCTTAAAAAATACTCAGTCTAAGTTTACTTTTTTATTGGTTTATTATTATTAATTAAAAAATATATAATTGTTAATAATAAAAAAATAAAATAAAGGTTGTGAGTGTTTAGATATGAGTATATTTTAGTCAGTGTATTTCCGTTGGTTACACAAATAAAATGTTACCCTACAATAAGTTAAAGCTATCACAATTATTTGGAGACAAATTATTCTAAGAGTAGGTTACAGACCCACACTCTGACTACATACCTCTTTATACAGCTATATATATTCTATATAGCTACATATATATATATATCCATGAATATATAAATATCACTCCTCATCGTGCTATTTTATATAGCTATATATATCCACAAATATATATATAAATATATTTATAAATATATTTATAATATATCTATAAATATATCTATAAATATATCTATAAATATATATCCATAAATATACATAAACATGTATATAAAGTAGCATATATGAGGATCCATACATATATACATACAATCAGGGTTTAACCTAGGCGGGGGGCGCTTCTAGACTGTGTGAGAAGGCGAGAAGAAAAAAAAAGCAGCGAGAGGGTGGCAGCCAAATAGAGACGGAGGAGCATAGAGAAGCGACAGGTTAGACGAGGAAGGGTAAAAACTAGCAGAGGCTACCATTGGTGGAAGGGGTCGAAGGAGCCTTGGGCGATGGGGTTGTGGACCCATCGTCTTCGTAGTCGTTGTGTTTCTGGTGGAAATGGGTAAGATGGTAAGTGAGTCCTGGCCGCGTCTTGTACCGAGCCCCGCACACTGAAGGAAAAGCGGCAACGTCAGAGGCCAGGTGGGCAGGGGTCTGCAGGCACAGAACATCTCACAGTGTTCAGCCACTTCAGCAAAAGGGCCATCAGCCGCCCCCTATACTCCCTCCCTCCCCCCATCCCCCAAAAAAGACACCAAAATAATATTTAGATAACAAGCCAAGCATTTTTTTTATATATTGTGTTATTATCACCGCCACGCGTTATGCACGGTAATGTTTGGACGGGGGTAAAAAAAATTAATCATTTTTATTAATAAAAAAAAAGGAGAAGATACAAAATACTTTTTTTTAAATGAATAAAAAGATATAAAACTTTTTTTATAATTAAAAAAAAAGAAGATATAAAATACATGGTTTGTTATCATGACAATATGGAATAAAACATCTAAAGATACGGCACTACGACAACAAAAAAAAGGGCTCAGATAATTACTTACATACTTAGAATTGTTACACGGACAACAAGGAAATGGAAAAAAAGTACACCCCAAAAAAACAGCTAAAAATATAAAAAATTAATTTAGTGAATAGCAGTCTCCCCCACCCCCCTTAAAAGCATACGCAAGTGAACTTACTGGACATTCTTTTGTGTGTGTGTGTGTGTGTGTGTGTGTGTGTATGTGTGTGTGTGCGTGTGGTTATATACGGGGGGAGAGGGGAGGGCGGAGGGCGGGGTGTGTGGGGGGTGTTTAGAAAATGAAATAGTACCATCTCACGGTACACGCGCATGTCTACGTAGAACTAGGCCACAAACACACGCTGAATTCACCACCCGACACGGCGCAGTGTGACGCCCGGATGGTGCGGACTGTGTGAACCTCCGCAGCACACCCGACAACGTTCCAACAGTGGGACTGTGAGCGGGCTTTCCTACGCACATTTCATCCAACTACCAGCACAGTAAAGCGATTCCCACACTCCAAAGGTAGAGAGATCGCAATAAAATAAAATTAATTAACACAATTTTTAAAATAATGTTTTGGACCAGTTTACTAATGTGTTTATTTTGTGAGCTGCGGAAGTGGGTCTACTTATGGTGTCAATTACCCACCTTGGGTGCCCCCGACAGATGTAATGACTACTGTGGTGATTTTATCACAAGACTTGACTGACTGACATATACACGGCAAGATGTCATCCGAGCTTCCATCTGACTTGACAGATAGACATGGTATAATCAGTGTCCGACTGACTGACAGGTAGGTGGGGCTTGTAGGGTGTCATGAGTGTCCGACTGACTGACAGGTAGGTGGGGCTTGTATGGTGTCATCACAGTGTCCGACTGACTGACAGGTAGGTGGGGCTTGTATGGTGTCATGAGTGTCCGACTGACTGACAGGTAGGTGGAGCTTGTATGGTGTCATCACAGTGTCCAACTGACTGACAGGTAGGTGAGGCTTGTATGGTGTCATCACAGTGTCCGACTGACTGACAGGTAGGTGGGGCTTGTATGGTGTTGTCACAGTACCCAAATGATTGACAGGCTTGTATGGTGTCATCAGTGTCCGATTGACTGACAGGTAGGTGGGGCTTGTACAGTGTCGTTACAGTATCCAACTGACTGACAGGTAGACGGGGCTTGTATCGTGTTGTCACAGTGCCCAAATGACTGACAGGCTTGCATGGTGTCATCACAGTGTCCGACGGACTGACAGGTAGGTGGGGCTTGTATGGTGTTGTCACAGTGCCCAAATGACTGACAGGTGTGCAGGGCATCGCTACAAGATGGGGGTAATTGACAGGTAGATACTTGTTATGGTGTCATCAGTGTAGGACTGACTGACTGACTGACTAACTAACAGGCTGACTGATAGATTTGCTTGCAGGGCTTGTATGATGCCATTGCAGGGCTCCACTAACTGACAGGTAGTTCGGGTTTGGAGAGCACCCCCAGAAGGTCTGGGCTGACGGACAGGTAGGCAGGGTGGTCTTTTACAGGGCTGGACTAACTTGACAGGTGGATAGAAGTAGCAGGGTGTAATATTACAGGATCGGGTTGACAGACAGATAGACAGAGAGGAGTGATTTACTGACTAGGTGGGGCTGCGGGATGTCACCACAAGGCCAGGCTCTGATAGGTAAGTAGGGGGTCGTCACAGGGCTGTGTGGACTGACGGGTAGCAGGGCTTGTAGGGTGTCATCACAGGGCCATATGGACTGACATGTAATGGGACTTGCAGGGTGTCTTCAGAGGGCCAGGTGGACTAACAGGCAGCGGGGCTTGCAGGGTGTCGTCACGGGGCCTTGTGGACTAACAGGTCATGGGGCTTGTAGGGTGTCATCACAGGGCCTTGTGGACTGACAGATAGCGGGGCTTTCAGGGTGCCGTCACAGGACCAGGCGGACTGACAGGTAGCGGGGCTTGCAGGGAGGCATGCTGGGTAGAGTCACTCACACAGCAAAAGGTCAGAGCTTGAGTGACGGGACCCAGGCTGAGAGGATGGAGCAGCTAATAGGGACAGCTAGCAAACAAACCCGATCAAAAAAAGACACCAAAAACGCACACACATGCAAATCAAAGAACAGAAGGACACTCACATGCAACCATTGTCAATAATCGCATATAAACTGAGACACCCATGCCTCCCCGTATAAATAATCAAGTGGTATCAATTAGCACGCCTACAATACAAATATTTAGTGGAATCTTATTCTAAGTGAAAATGTGGAATAGCTAAAAACATATTAGACAAAATTCTCAAATCAGTGTGACAGGAATCAGAAATCAATGGTGATCATTATATACCATCATGTATAGTAGTGTCCTTTTTTTTCCTTTTAAAAAACAAACAAGATAAAACACATCAGATGGTAATAGAAACGTTAATATGGTGTAAAGTGCACATAGCTTACCCTAATCAACACATGAGCAGTGCAATAGGCCACACAGGCTAGCGGGTACTTACTGTCGCAGCCGTATGGCTTTTCGCTGTCGTCGACGCGGTAGTCAATATCTTTGGTCGCGTTAGACTTGCGGCCCCGGCCTCCACCTTTCTGTAATGCAGAAGTTATCCGATCAACATTGAGCGGTGACGACATGCACTTGAGTAGTTTTGTCTCAACTTAGCACTGCACAGCGTTCTATACTCCTGACCCACGGAATTTTACACCCGCAACTAGGAGCAGTGAACAGCAAATTGGCTTTACTACTATGACAGAAGGGGCATTGAAAAGCGACGCTGCAACGTGATCAGATAGAATATTAGACTAATGTCAATTTAATAGAGCAGGAGCCATTCTAAGGCACTGTACACAGTGTTCCTGCACACAGGGTTCAGCCAATCACATTTAAGACCCGTTAAATACTTTTTAATACTAATTTGCATACAATTTAAGACCTATTTTCGCAGCAAATGTAACATACATATTTAATTAAATATTAACAGAAATGAGTGATGTGATGCAATCTCTGGATCTCTATGTGGATGATCACTTTGCTGGCCAGTCTAGTCTGATATAACGGGTCTGCTACAGGCTTGCACAATCAATCTTTTATTTGAAAATTTATAGGTGAGAAGCCACAAACATCTGGCAGTGTTTAAATCAGCAACTAATTAATGCTGATTATAGGACATTTATGCATACTTTTAGTGCAGTTTCACAGAAAAATTACCATATTTAAGACTTTTCAATGCCTTGAAAATTGACTAATCAATTTAAGACTTTTTAAGGATCCATGGGAACCCTGGTGCAATAAAACCATAGCATGCCATATTTACAACTGGGTCAAAATAGTTGAGGGCTAGATTTTTCATTTACCATAAAAAGCTGCTTCAAACAGGTGAGTCATGAGGACAGATTACAATTTTCCAAGAGATGCTACTTTTCTTAGGTGATCTGGCAACATATTCCATAAAGTGGGACTTGCTACAGAAGACACAAACAATTGATTTAAGTCTAGCCACTGGGATACTTTAAAAATAAAAATAAAACGATTTAAAACTAATATTTACGATACCCAGATGGAGTAATAAACGTAGTGCTCTTTATCAGAAATATAATAATGTTAAACTATTTTGTGTGTGTAGATTATATTAATTATACTTAATAAGGCATTCATTTTAAAATCACAAATCTTCTTGGATGGTAAGTAAGAAACAACATCCATGTTGACTACCAATGTCGCCAAGGCATTTTTCTTTAAATATCTGAATGAAGCCATGGTGTTCTGTTTAACCTTTTAACGTCTGAAGTGCCCAGATGCACCCGCAAGTTACACATGCATACATGCCGGGAGCGCCTGAAAGTGCCCGCCATATCTAATAACCAGTAATAACAAGAAGGCTAAATTTGATATCATTTGAACGAGAAATATATTTACTTTAAAATAAAATCAACTGATTTTCAATGATTTTTAAGATATATCAATTTAATTGCACTAACATCACATATTCAGATTTTTCAACAATTTGGTTAGGACTCCACCACAAGAATGGTACCGACTAAATCAAGACAAATAGGTTATGTACAAGAATGTATGTAAGAATTCATACCTTAAATTTAAAGAAATAGAGCATTAATTAACAACTGCTGTTTATAATTAAGGAGCTTTGGGACTAGTCAATATTGGGACATACCTTGGACTTTTCCCCCTATTCGTAAAGGAATGTGAAAAAGAACCATTGATTATGACATTGTGCATATAATTAAAGAGCTATGGGGCTAATCAATATTGGGACATACCTTGGCCGTTTACCCCTATTCGTAAAAGAATGTGAAAAAGAACCATTGATTATGACAGGGTGCGTATAATTAAAGAGCTATGGCACTCGTCAATGTTTGGACATACTTTGGACATTTACCCCTATTCGTAAGGGAATGTGAAAAAGAAACATTGATTACGACAGGGTGCGTATAATTAAAGAGCTATGGCACTAGTCAATGTTTGGACTTTTACCCCTATTCGTAAAGGAATGTGAAAAAGAACCATTGATTATGACAGGGTGAGTATAATTAAAGAGCTATGGCTCTCGTCAATGTTTGGACATACTTTGGACTTTTACCCCTATTCGTAAAGGAATGTGAAAAAGAAACATTGATTACGACAGGGTGCGTATAGTTAAAGAACTATGGCACTAGTCAATGTTTGGACATACTTTGGACTTTTACCCCTATTCGTAAAGGAATGTGAAAAAGAAACATTGATTACAACAGGGTGGCTATAATTAAAGAGCTATGGCACTCGTCAATGTTTGGACATACTTTGGACTTTTACCCCTATTCGTAAGGGAATGTGAAAAAGAAACATTGATTACAGCAGGGTGCGTATAATTAAAGAGCTATGGCACTAGTCAATGTTTGGACATACTTTGGACTTTTACCCCTATTCGTAAAGGAATGTGAAAAAGAACCATTGATTATGACAGGGTGAGTATAATTAAAGAGCTATGGCTCTCGTCAATGTTTGGACATACTTTGGACTTTTACCCCTATTCGTAAAGGAATGTGAAAAAGAAACATTGATCACGACAGGGTGCGTATAATTAAAGAACTATGGCACTAGTCAATGTTTGGACATACTTTGGACTTTTAGCCCTATGCGTAAAGGAATGTGAAAAAGAAACATTGATTACAACAGGGTGGCTATAATTAAAGAGCTATGGCACTCGTCAATGTTTGGACTACTTTGGACTTTTACCCCTATTCGTAAGGGAATGTGAAAAAGAAACATTGATTACGACAGGGTGTGTATAATTAAAGAGCTATGGCACTAGTCAATGTTTGGACATACTTTGGACTTTTACCCCTATTCGTAAAGGAATGTGAAAAAGAAACATTGAATATGACAGGGTGCGTATAATTAAGGAGCTATGGCACTAGTCAATGTTTGGACATACTTTGGACTTTTACCCCTATTCGTAAAGGAATGTGAAAAAGAACCATTGATTATGACAGGGTGAGTATAATTAAAGAGCTATGGCACTAGTCAATGTTGGGACATACCTTGGACTTTTACCCCTATTTGTAAAGGAATGTGAAAAAGAACCATTCATTATGACAAGGTGCGTATCCTTAAAGAGCTATGGGGCTAGTAAATGTTGGGACATACCTTGGACTTTTCCCCCTATTCGTAAAGGAATGTGAAAAAGAACCATTGATTATGACAGGGTACAGAACTGAAAAATAGAGCGTGGATCATTTAAATACTGTGTGATACATTTGTTCAATTAACAAATATTACATGAAATAACCGCTACCAACAAATCAAACATTATTGATGATTAGTTGATTATGATTTTACACCATGTCAGCAGCAAAGGCCACGGAAAAAGTTGAGTAAAATTTATTGTTACTGTTTTTCTTCTAGAAACCAAAGTGTCAAAAGACGTTAAAATGTATTACTCGTGTAGATTAGTGAAATAGAATAATATCCATACAATGAAACAATAATTCCCATGTAAAAGGTGCAATTACAATTAAGAGTTACTGTCCTTTTCGGCACCCCATAGATTATTAGATTAAATAAACTAGTATATGCACTGATACTACATAACAATAGCGACTGTGATGATGCTGTCACATATTCATTATTGACTCCAAACAGTACATCTTTCGTATTTCAATGTAATAACTAGGTAAGCTTATACCCAGTAGTATAGTGCTAAAAGAAAGAAATGAGGGAACGCAGATTTATTTGGGATAAGGAACGCCGTTCATCTTCCCACACAAAGTAAGGGAACGCCGTTCCCACACAACACCGCTGCTTATACAGGTAGTCAAGAAACTATCGAAAATATCGCGATATGACGATAACAATCCCAGGATATTCATATTTGAGGATATGCCCTGTTGTATGGGCGATCGTTTGGGACCCAAATAAAGCAATCGACATAGGGGATTGGTCCATCTGTGGCGGTGGTCGGTTAGAGGTTTTACTCTATCATGTCTATAACAAAAAAGCCAACAAAATCAACCCAGACACCTTTTTTACCTTGTCGTCCTATCGCGATATATCATACCACATACACATTGCACGTATATGTTTGTTAGTAGGAGTGGCAGTTCTTAGACCGTGAAACATGCACAAATTCTTAGACTATGAAACATGCACAACTGCCACCTGGGCCGCATTCAGGGTCCGTCTCGGAGGCGCCTCGGAGACGGCACTGACGTCACGCTAGTCTGAACTGCACAAGCAGTTTGTCGCCTCGAAAATGGCCACCCCCTTAGGCGGCGGCCATTTGCAATGGAAATGCTGTGCTGTGATAGTCTGAATCTACTGGATACGGCGGCCATTTTCGAGGCGCTTTTTGTCTCCTATCTGAAAAGGGAGGCGTCGCCGAGATGCACCCTGAACGCAAATAGGCCAAAAAGCATCGCCGCGACGTCGCCGAGACGGACTCTGAACGCGGCCCTGGTGGGATTGGACGAGACGATCTCGCAGAACCCAGACGCCAGCATGCAGTCACCTTGGTTTACACTAATTACAGCAGCTCTAATAGCAGTTTATACAGACCAGGGCGACCAAGAACAGATTTGTTTGTTTGTTGAAATTACGTCCAAGCATATTCCAAAAACCTTCAAATTTACTTCAAGTGATAGCAGAGTTTGCACGGCTTTTCTAGTCCGTAAGAATTCCCTAGCCTACATCAGTGAGGACAGTCATTAGGACTGAATGACTCTAAGTCACGGCGTTACCACAATTACCCCCGAGACCAGTCTGGCCGTATATAACTACTACATTTTTGTTTGTTCTTGTTTTACGTCCTAGTAACAGCTCATGTCATATCAGGACGGATACTGGCTTGTGACAGACCGCACTCATGGCGACTTAATAGTTACTTTTCAAGTGGGTCTGGCATTATTATTACTACTGACAATCAATTAATAAAGAGCATTCTTTCTTCTTCAAAATCATCTTAGAATTAAAGTATTAAACTATTTCTTCGCTCAACATGAAGCAGCAGAAACTTGTGAACAAGTCAGCTTAAGCATGCCTAAAAAGGTGGACCATCAGTTGTTGTCTCTGGTCAATCTGAAAACCTTGCCATCATGTACAGCTTTTAATTTATTATGTTATTATATAAAAACCCCTGTATTAGTCAACTAAGAGTATTATCCAAACTATCATTCGCGTATATATACAGGCTATACTAAAGAGCTATGAGCTATGTCTATATTATTTAAGTGTGGACAAACTGAGTGAATATAACAAAATAGAGACAAAAAGTTGTTTGTTTTCGGTTTTACTTTAAAGAGTGTGAACTAAAGTACATACATTTATACCAAATAAATAGAGAAAAGATTTATGGGGAGAGGTGAAATTAAACGCAGTAATTTCGATTTTCAAATCAATGTGGTCTAGCTATTTCCTTTTTGGCTGTTTTTTGTTTGTTTGTTTGGGGGTGTTTGTTTGTTGTTTTACGTCCTAGCAACATCTAAGGTCATATCAGGACGGGTACCGACTTGTGACAGTGCGCACTCATGGCAACTTTATAGTGCTGCCCCACTGGAAGATCAGGCCGACAGCACCATGACCTGATATCCCACTCAGTCACATTATCCTGACACTGAGCCAACCAGTCCTTGTCCTATCCGATTAATGCCGAGCGCCAGGCTAGGAAGCGACAAGTATCACTTTTTAAGTCATTGGTTTGACTCGACCAGGGTTCGAACCCATGAACTACCAACACTGGAGACGGACACTCTAACTCATTCGGCTATCCCGTCTGGTGTCATAGATAACCGAAAACAAACTACTCACAAAATTACCACAAACAACAGGTTATGTGCCTTTTGGGGGTCTAGCCACAAAACTACCACAAACACATATGCAGCTCAACAAGTTTCTGCCCTACCTTAGTCTTCTCACTCTGAAGAATAAGAAAATGCCCGACTTAATTCTTGATTGTTAGCCAGACATTTCGCCAGACATTTCAACAAAGAACTAACGTACACAAGGCCCAGTGTACCCTGGAGATGGAAATACAAGCGTCAAATAGTGAAGAAATGACCGTATAAAACAGATCTACGAGATGACAACGTCAGTCTACTTCCAACTCCAGAGAAATGAAACAAAGATGGATTATTTAGGTCAGATAACCGTAATATATCCACAAAATATGCTATTTCCATTATATATAACCAATACAGTTGCACAAAGAGATGTGTTGGCAAACAGCAATTCCATCAATTATTCCAGGGTCCGTACACATGTGAAGATATGGAATTCAAGGCTATATAAGTGTTTTTGATAGGAATTCAAGACTATTTTCATTTGGATTCCAGGGAAAGAAACACCAAATGGTGAATGGCATTTTCAGACTAATTTAGATCAGTGGGGACAGTTTAATGGGATTCAAGGCTTTTCAACACTAATTACCCCCCAAAATAGGTTAAATTCAAGGCGTTGAAATGGGGCAAATGAAGTTCGGTACTTTTCAAGACTTTCCAGGCCCCGTACAGACCGTGTTATTCAATAAAGCTTTTCAATGATGAGCACTGATACCTCAGTGGTTTAATTTATACTAGTTTTAACTGCCACTTTGCACAATAAGTTGAAAGACAATACAGATTGTCACACCATACCTTACTCTTCTCCGCCTGCAAAATGAAAGGAAAGATTCTCAGTTGTAGGCTGGTTGTTGGGAGTTGGGAGTTTTAGGTCCTGGCAACATCTACGGTACTATCAGGAGGGGGGATTCTCAGCTGTATGCCTTAGTATTGTAGCATACATACCAAACACACAGCAGCAATAAGTGTTTGCCAAAAAATGTATAATTCATAGTTTTCCTTTAAAATTATTTCAGAATTCAGTTTTCCTTTTACATTATTTCAGAATTCAAATCAAGTTTTGTTGTGAGACTTACATTTAGTTTCCCCATCACCCCCATTACTAATGCTACATATGGTGGTGGTTACATTTCAATTCCACAATAATTAATTACCACACAACATAGAATTAATTGTATTGACTATTATCGACATTATCATTTAATGGGGCAGATAAAACTCAATTTGATAAAATATTAATTGAATATCTAAAGTTTACAAATACACACATATATGAGACTGTCTCAAAAGGTGCTAAGCAATATGGGACAAAACTTTGTCCATTGTAACAATCAACATACTATCTGCTTATGCTTTTGCTCAAGATAAACTGATATGTTTTTTACATGGTGTTTCATAATCCCAATAGAATACACATTGATTTGAAGCAAATCTCCTAGTGTTTTCAATGTGTAACCGTTTCTGTGCAGTTTTGTGTCAATCGTTACAATGGACAAAAAAAAAGAAGAGTTATCACCTTTTGAGACAGGCTCATATGACTAAAGTGCTAATCATGTATTTAAAGTGCGAGGATATTGGCTCAAGGGTTGGGAACGCAGGGGAATATAGATGGAAACAATCTCATGCACAACACTGGCCTAAAATACCTAACACCACAATATTTTCTTCTTCTTTAGGATTTAAAAAATATTTTAAGTTGATTAGAAATTCAATAAATGAGTAACTTACTCATTTTGCCACTCATTACAGATATTATAGACTACCAGCAACCAGCAACAAAGTCAAAGGCCATATCTATTAGACCGTGTCCATTCTAAGCTAAATCATAACAAGACAATGTGTGACAATACCTTTGCTTTCTCCATCTGCAAAGAAAGAGTAGAATATTTTCTTGAAACAAGGAATAATAATTTCGATCTGTTGTTGCCAAATTCGATTATTTAACCAGAGAACTACTTACCAATTATTTTTCTTTCATTAAAATGCTTTAATATAAAGAAGTTAATTAACTCATTTTTATCGGAATATCTCAAGCCCATTAGGCCAAAAAGAAAAATATTCATATTTCCGGTTGCAGAGAAAATTATTTGGGGTCGGTAGGTAGTTTTGTTTTTAAATTGTCACTATTATCATTTCAGTACTATTAGTATTACTAGACCATGCTGTCATATTAAAGCAAGCGGGACATTATTCAGTTCAGTGTTCCAATGATAGTGTGCCCTCTGTCAAACTGTATTGATACTATCAGATCTGAGTTCAACGGAACCACTCAATGGAGCACATTTTTCTTTCTTTATCAGGAAAAAAAATTTAGTTGGGAGGTTCTAGCAGGGTTGGTCGACAACCGGAAACATCAATTTAAAAATAAATTGCTTAGGCCTTACTAGCCTGTAGTTGGATATATGTTTCATAACTATATTAATAAGCTATACTATATTGTGCACCTTCTTCTTCTTGCGACGCTTGACATAGGAGTCCTCGAAGTCACTCGAGTCTTCATTGCGCTCGTCAATTTCGCCGGCATCAGGTGGGTCACTGATGTCATCGAGATCGTCGTACCAGCGCTCTTTGCTGTTGTCATTTGCCATGTCATCTATCTTCGGGTCGTGATCCAGCTTCACAACAGGGTTTTCCACCAGTTGGATCTGGTGAGGAACATCAGCTGAAAACGAAAGGTAACCGCAACTACAGTCCACCAACAGGCCAAGAGGGGCGCGTTTATTTGAGCAGTAAGGATGGTTGGTTGGTGGAGTTTTACGTCCTGGCAACATCTATGGTCATACAGTACAGGGAGTAGTAGGTAGTTCATCTCCTCTCCCATCTACCGGACTCCTCACTCTCTGAGTAATTGAAACGATACACGTATGTTGTATACGATTTACCTCTCACAAATTGTAAATTTGTTTCTTGCTGAACCTGAGGCCTGGCCTTCTTGGGAGAGTCTACCCATAATCTCTCATGGGTCGGCATGAACGATACTGTAAAACAAAGAGGAAAACAAAAAGCAAGCGCACATTAATGGACACAGCTATCTGAAAATACGGGAGGCAAATCAAGGTGTTATTATTTTTTTAAAGCGCAACAAAACGGCACTGCAAAAATAATTTGCTGGTTTAGAATCTGGGTTGGTGGCGCTCCAGTCATCGTTCTTCCCATGGTGTGGAGAAGTGACGGCTGGAACTTGGAAGTGTGCCACAACACGGTTATAGTGGAACCAGTATGTCACATAGGAGGAGCAAGTGGTGAACAGTTAGGTACATATACATTATTGGAACAACACTTAATCTAACTGAAAACACCCTAGTCACAAACTATACAGTATTCACAAGACACACACTAATTAAATCACTGTACATACATCCACATATTAAGGCACTAATTTAGTTACATTTAATTTTGCGCATACATTTAAGCATTATTGCGGTTGACACTACTTTCATACAAAAAAAATAATCGAAATTCCTTGCAATCAAATAAGACCTGTCAATAAATAAACTTAGCAAAATTGAAAATATTATTACAATCTATAAATATGACATGAAGACATCGTCAAATAACGCAGAAATAGAGGTGCTAAGACCCAAATAGAACAATCGGATAAAACTTACATTTATCGGGTATCACAGGTTTCATGGGGATCCCATAGTCAGCAGGAGGGAACGGTTTGGACTTTCTCCATCGCTTTGCAGGATATGAGTAGATACGTCCTGGTTCAGAGCCTGTACAGATATTCAACCTGTGTTTAGCCATTCAGGTCATCTCCATCTCCAAAGCTAAATTGAGTACCCTCCCCCCCACACACACAGACGTTATCGCTTTATTCTCATTGGAATTGAGTTGAAATGTTTTGCAGGATATAACTTATAAGTTATTGTAATTTGCATTGAGAAAAGAACAACCTTCCCAAAATGCTTATTCCTAATTCTGTCTACGTCCACAAACAATGGAATTATTCAAGAACAATAACTGTCATTTTTTTTTTTTTTTCAAAAATTTATTGAGGCAGTATTTATACTGTCCATAGCATATAAGCCTGGTTATTCAGGCTTGTTTTCAATGCTGGCCAGCTGTAGTGTTGGTGTTATCTTATTGTAGTGGTCTGCACTGACCTCTCAGGCAAGTAACCACATAGACAGGTAGGTGTGGGGAGTGTGTTGATATCAGGGAGCTTAGGTGGTGTAATGGTTAGCACACTGGCCCGGAGTGCAAAGAGATGTGGGTTCGAGTCCCGCTCTAGGCGCAGTATTTCCCATTTTCATCACCCCCACGACACTGGTTGCCGTGATCAGGATCCTGTACAAGCTTTGCGCTGTATGGTTGTTGAACCTACCCTGTGTATGTATGTGTTAGTGCATTGCCTGTATGTATGTAATTGTAAGCATTACAAGACTTACAATTCCAGGGGGACGAGTGTAGTGGTCTGCACTGACCTCTCAGGCAAGTAACCACATAGACAGGTAGGCGTGGGGAGTGTGTTGATATCAGGGAGCTTAGGTGGTGTAATGGTTAGCACACTGGCCCGGAATGCAAAGAGATGTGGGTTCGAGTCCCACTCTAGGCACAATATTTCCCATTTTCATCACCCCCACGACATTATCATACAGTAGCTGCTGATAAGGTATTTCATTGCCTGCATTTCAGTAGCAGATAGATAGTTGGCTGTCATGGTTAGTAGCCTATGTTATTTTTTTTGGATTTTCTTGGCATATATGCGTTTAATTTTTTATACTCTTATCTAAAAAAAATAGGATCTCGTTTCCTTCTTGATACATGTTCTACGAGTGGTTAACTTGATATACAACCTAGGAGAGTTTCTACGTGTGGTTACCTATATATTTGCAGACTCAATACATTTCATGTCTGATAAAATTTTAACAATGGATATTGATATGGGGAAGTGTTACCTCTGCAGCGGTATCTGTAAGGATTCCAAAGAGCCGTGTGGTTCTGGGCGACCCCAGTTTGTGAATCCAGAAACGGGAGCCGCAGTCTGCTCTCGTGCATTATTCGTGTATTGTAGCGAGCGGCCTGCTCTACCGACTCGCGGTAGTAGTGGCCACTCATATTAGAGCTGAAACAAATACGCACATTTCACATTTGTATATATACGTGGAAATATAAGCGAAAATTGTGGTTGATAATTGTGCGATTGCCTCAACTGATCAGAAAGCTGGTGCTAGGCTGGTGTCGCAGTTTAAAAGGGTACCCAGTTTAAAATGTGCATGCACATGCATTTCTGCCTCATTGAGATTGTACCCATGTTTAATAACTTGTTAATTGCTTGTTAAGTTGTTAGTGCAGAGGATATCAAGCATAAAATATTCACTACAATGATTCGTGAAGGAATCATTGCATGTCTCACCCTACATTTCCAGAGAGCTACTCCACAGGCACAGATAGAAGCAAGCCAGAAATTTAGACAAGATTTGCATTCGGAAGAGCTCCTTTTTAAACCGGGTACCCTTTCAAACTGCGAGACCAGCTAGCCTAGGACTTGCAATCTGAAGTTCTTTGGTGGTGTGGGTTCAAACCCCATACATTCAACAACAACAAAACTTGTTTCATCTATATGTGTTTCTCATTGAATTATGCAATGTAATGTACTAACATATATTTTACATTACGCAAATATATTTCCTGAATGAACTACTCTAAAAGAAAATTGAAAATACCCCAGTTTTACTCTCCCTTCTCTCCACTCACCCAGCCATTTTTAAAACAACAGCTGCCAGCTAGTCCCAGCCTCAGACCCCCCCCCCCCCCCCCCCACCCTCACCTCAGCACTGACCCACTTCTGGTGGTGAAGTGGGTCCACTACTCTCCCCACACATATTTGGTTCCATAAACATAAAAACTAAACAAGGTTGTGCTTGGAGAGTATTTGTCGGAGTACCTTCCCGTCACCACGAGGTATAACTGGCCACATACATGCATGCATACATACACACACACCTTGTACATGTGACGTCCTATACCCAAATAGCTTGAACTAAGACTAGCAATGATGTGTGGTCTCTGTGGCCTAGTGGTTAGAGTGTTGAAGTTGTTTGGTGGTGTGGGTTCAAACACAATACAGTCCAAAATCTTTTTACATTTGAAAAAAAAACGTTTTTCATCTATATGTGCTTCTCATTAAATTATGCAATGTAATTGTACTAACATATATTTTACATTACACAAATATATTTCCTGATTGAACTACTCTAAAGAAAATTTAAAATACCCCAGTTTTACTCTCCCTTCTCTCCACTCACCCAGCCATTTATAAAACAACAGCTGCTAGCTAGTCCCAGCCTCAGAACCCCCCCCCCCCCCCCTCTGACGTCAGTACTACTCTCCCCACACATATTTGGTTCTATAAACATAAAAACTAAACAAGGTTGTAAGGTTGTGCTTGGAGAGCATTTGTCGGAGTACGGTTCCCGTAGCCACGAGGTATAACTAGGTACCCCAGTAAAATTTTCAAATTATTCCAAACATTCAAATTATAATTTCATTGGAAGCTCCAATGAATCAAAAGCAATATGCTTTTTGAATTTTTAAGATATTCCAAAAATTGAATGAGATATGTGCATTTGAAGTTTGTTGAATTTAAGATTTTTTGTATTAGCTAATGCACTAGAGAAGTGCCTTATTTAGGGCTGTTAAATAGACTAATTATAACAACATTTCCTTGTAGTTTCTTTATTAATGATCCTATCCTGATCAAACTTCACACCAAGGTTCTTCTTCGTATACCAAATCACCCCAGCTTATCAAAACTGATATAAAAAAATTAGATCACCGGAAAATGTAGGTTTCCATGGCAACCATAATGCAATCACTCCCACCTACAATATGAGTCAACTGTAGCTATTTTTAAATAATGGTCAGATCCTGATGAAATTTCACATCAAGGTTCTTCTTGGTCTGTCAAATCACCTCAGCTTATCAAAACTGATATAAAAAAATTAGATCACAGAAAAATGTTGGTTTCCATGGCAACCGTAATACAATCATGCCTACAACTGCAGTTTCTTTATTAATGGTTTGTTCCTGATCAAACTTGACATCAAGGTTCTTCTTCTTATACCAAATCACCCCAGCTTATCAAAACGGATATACGGATATACAAAAATTAGATCACAGGAAAATGTAGGTTTCCATGACAACTGTAATACAATCACTCCCGCCTACAATATCAGTCAACTTCGAACAAAACCACAAAGGGCTACTAGAGCAAATAATGCACCACTACTAAAGCAGACCAGAAGCCGAATAAAAGCTCATGAGAGAAGCACGCTGGAAATGGCTGCCAAGTTGTGGAATGCCCAAACGGTAAAGGAACGACAAATTCCTGACCTAAAAACCTACAAAAAATATCTGTGCAAAATAAGGCTAGGAAACCCCCAGTAAGCTGCACTGCAAAGGGGCATGTGATATGTCACGGCCCACCAGCGGGATGCCCAATGGAAGGTAACCATGCCAAAAGTAGCCAGATAACACACCACACAGCTACGTACAAGCCTATGATATGTAAATAGGAGTAGGCTAGTCTAGTAATAAGAGTAGAAAAATAAAAACATATATACCAAGAAAATCCAAAAAAACTAACCATACCAACCAATTATCTATCTGCTACTGAAATGCAGGCAATCAAATACCTTATCAGCAGCCACTGTGTGGTAAGATAACACCAACACTACAACTGGCCAGCATTGAAAACAAGCCTGGGTACCCGGGCTTATATGCTATGGACAGTATAAATACAGCCTCAATAAAAAAAATAAAAAAAACAACCAAACCACCAACAACCAAACAACCACCACCAACATCAAACCAACAGCAACCAAACCAACAACAACCCAACCAAACACCATCAAACACCGTTGATTTAACGACTACTGTAGCCGACGCATTCCTCGACCATCCCGCGGGCCGCGGGGGCCGCGCGTGAGTCAGAATCCAGTCAAAACACCAACTTTTGGCCATCAAATTGTAGAGTTGCGATTCCAGTTAGAGTCAATGTAAGACCAGTTTTAGGAAGATAAAATGCTAAAGTCAGAGTCAGAGTCGGTGATTGTCACTGTGACTGTCAGTCACTCAGTCTCACCGTCTGCGACTGCGTCCCGCATTACTACTGTCTACTAGGTATATTAGCGGTGACATTGGTGAATCAATGTGCTGGTGCAATTTTCCATGGCATCGAGTATGTCAATCTGGCCGCCTAACAAATGCAAGGATAAACTAGGTTCTTCGTTGATGTGCATGACTTCCCTTGGGAGAGACCGCTTGAACGGCTTTGTCAGTTTGTGTTTTGCCTGGCCCTGGGGGCCGACACCATTTTTTAAATTTAGAAATACACATTTCACGATGACTACAGAAAACCATCAACACTATTCTATTAGATATATATGCAGTATAACCTCCGTTAGGGAATGGTACCATGTGGAAATCAAAGAAATACATCGTTTAAGAGAAAACCTCACCTTTTAGGCCGACTATAATGCCAACGCTCCACGGTCGCCATTATGCTTTTGTACTGCCCCCTAGCGGTAAACAAAATCTCGTGCTATCTCGCCGTCAGCGAGAAGTCGCGAGATTTTGGACTTTGATGTCATCGAGCACACAAGTTTGAAATTACCCAACTCGGCGCGTGTATGTTCTAACTGCATAGACCATCAAATAACGGTTCGGGGATCCTTACGCCTTGTTGCATGCGACGCGGATACAAATTCACGTGGTAAGTGAATCTCATACCAAACTCCGATTCCCACTTAGAGTTTATCTGGCGGCAGAGAAATTGCTGCTTGGAGCAACCAGAACAGTGGGAAGAAACCAAGCCGCCGATGCCGATGGGAGGCTGGCTCGGGCTGTTCCTGTTGTGCCCCGGCCGCAACTCCGATGAAAGGCCGGGTAGACTGAATTCAACTTCATTGGGATTTGAATGTTGCGATGGGTTGAACTATTCGACAGTTTAGTTCATTAATGCAATAATATATTGTATTGTCGAAAATATATCATTCGATGCTTATGGCCAAGAAGTTCTAACTTAGTGCATCGGCATGATCGGGTAGTTTAAAGTTTATATTCCAAACTTGTTTTTCTTCAGACCTGCTACTGGAACTAGGCCTTGGGCAGTGGTTGGAGGAAGGAGAGTGTGCGCGTGTGGAAGTGGGTGGGGCGGAGGTGGAGGTGGCCATCATAACAAACCAGCTTCGGGACGGTTTATATTGGAGAGATTGTTATTTTATTGCTTATCAAAAGTAATTTAATATAAAATATATATTACTATTTATATATATATATATTTATAAGTAATATATTGTATTGCTTATAACAATTATTTGTCTGAACAAATCGATTTTATTAATTGAATCAATCATTCATTGACATTGTCCAATCATTTCAGACCAATCTGAGCAAATTAACACATTTTGGAATACCTACATACTTAAGGGGCTGTCAAATTAGGGTTTTTTGCGGGAGCGTACGGCGGCGTAGGCGCGTTACGTCATATACGTCGGCATACGCTCCTCATGGGTTCCACATATGCTCAAAAACACCCGAGAGGTCACCAAAGGTCATGATAGGACGGCACACGCAGCTTTTACGTAGGTTTTCAATATACTCCCACCATACGCCGTAATGTGACAGGGCCTTTATGATACTACTAACAGGCTATGTATGATGATTATTTATGGAGTATTATTTGTGTGTGTTTCTTGATCCCCAAATATATTCATGAAGACATAATTCAGTGCAACAAAATATTAGTAATTAGACGGTTTATGAGATGATAATTGATATGCATAGGGGCCTACAACTCAACATTTCCAGACTGCCAATTAGTATACTATTATGTAGATACAAGATTCACCCCGTACTGCTGCAGTAGCCACAGGAGGGGTGCATACCAACCCTATGTAAAAGCTGGCGAAAAAACGGGTCAAAGAATTGAGAGCCTAATTTCACAAACTAAGAAGCAACAATTATTCTTTACATCTGTTTTATTATTTACCCGCTACCTTTGAGTTGAAAAATATAATATAATATCTAGTTTAATAAGATTTAAAAGTGAAATCGACGGCGTTCTGCGGCCGCCATCTTGTCTTTTTTGCATTCTCTCCCATTTCACCAACTCTGTGCCTATATGCATAATATAGGTAGCCATTTGATACTGGAGCCAGATACTGTAGCCTCACTTCCATATTAATGCTATTTTCCCCCGTATTTATATAAGTAGGTACCCCAAACCCAGGCTGATTACTTGTTGAATATGCCAAATTCTATCAAAAAATGCTCCACTTCAACACCTTGCCAAAACAAACCACAAAGGACTTTTACAAATGTATTACAGCAGAAACAACCTTTGTTCTCTTACCTTTAACCTGGTCTTGGATTCATTTTATTATTCAAATAAATAAGCCTGATATAGCTAAATATAAACTACCACCAACTCCCATTTTTCACTCTCAAACCATGTAATTTCCCAGGTGGAGATGTGTCATGGTATCCCTAGTAGAATTAGCTAGTGTACATCCAATTTGTGCAACAACGCCATTTGTTGATCAAAGTACCCAGGAAAAAGGTACTAATACCCCTAGATAGGTGAGATTCCGAGCTTTCCATTAATATAAAACTCTATATGTTTTAATTTTAGAGAAAATGCCAAAAAAAATGATTGAAATTTGAAGTTACAAAAATTTCCATTTTAAGTGCTATTTTCTACTGAAAATATAATTTAAAAACCATTAAAAGTTGGTATTGAATTAAAGAGAATTTAATTTCCTGTCCAATCATAATTATCAGCGCTCATGCGAACCTATGGCGCTCATGCGCACGGCGATTTAATGACTAAAAATGGGTTTTTTGGTGTTTTTTTTTTAACTTTCTTTTTTAAAATTTGTTTTAAAATTTGTTTTTGGATACATTATTAGTTTAAGCAGGAGAACTGGTCTTCCTCATTTCCACTGCTCATTTCCTTAGTTTTAATTTTGGGAGCTATAATTTTTTTCAAACTCAACATTTTTCATGATTTTGGTAAAATGTGCATTCTTTCTCCTCACTTATAAAATATTTAACTGTTTTGTAATGTATGTTGTTATGGATGTATTGAAGTATCTGATAAAGATGAATAGCACCTGAAAATTTCATCCAATTCCATTGTACAGTTTTTGTTCTGTGATTTTTCAAACTTTTCCAAAAAGCCAGTTTTTCACCAAATTTTATCACCTGCCAAAACTGGCTCTCTGGTGTTTTCAGCCTATTTATTTAAATTGTTCCCCATGGTTTGGGGCATTGAAAAAAAATTGAGTTACTAGCACTACCCCATAGGCCCGGGATAATTAGAAAAGAATCAATTTGGGTGGCAATTTTTACCACCAGCGCACTCGAAAAAGTGCTCTGGGGCCTAATTTCACAAATGGTGAATTCAAGGAAAATGCTATTTTTACCAAGTTTGAAGGTCTATATTTTTTAAACTAGCCACCCCATGCACCTGTAACTGTATATACACTGTGTACAGACCAGGGACTCTTAGCCTCTGCCTTGTGGAGCAAGCTGGGTGATCCCTTTAAATTTTGGAGACCATCAAAAATGCTATCTTTTAGACTTTGCAGCGTGACCGATTTCAAGTAGGGTTAGTAAAATTTAAAAAGGCTGTATTTGCCTTAATACTTGACCGATTTTGACAAATGAAGTATCATTGTATTTCGAATTGCATATACTAACAGATGGAATCATTTATATCAAACTCCGAACTCATACAAAATTTCACTTGGGATACCTAATATAAGGCTGGTCTTCACCCGTGTACTACAAGTACCGGGTGAATCTTTTATCTAACTATTATGTACCTATGCTAGGTCATAAATATTAGGAGGCCATTGGCATTGCCATGGACAGAATGATTGACACACGTGATCATGTCTTTATTTGGTTGTTTTCTAAATCCGGTGGTTGTGGTATTTATATAAATCAGTTCATTTCCCAACAAGACTCGCATTTAGATGTTAAAATTGGAATGTTTCTTGAGATTTAGATCTAGGACTAAGTAGGAGGTCATGATGAGAACATTCTTTTAATTTAAATTTTTAGGGTATATAGTTGGGTGTTTTTAATTCGAGAATTAAGTATTGAATAAATCATTTGATCTGTTGATTGTTCAAATGGGACCACATGACCAACGATGCCATATATTGTTATAGAATATAGCGGGAGTGCACGTGACGTCATCACTCAGCAGTTAGCGGCCAGCCATCTTGGATTACGAGCACCCTCCCTAGCCATGTTGTGAATGCATGCAGATACAGTAAAACAGAGTTAATCAGAACCTCCCAAAACACAGGAAAATTCTGGGCAGTTTACATACAATGTGTTTACTTACAGCACTTTAGCAACAACTTCTGAGACCAAACTGCTCAAAACAGTGACAAATAAACCAACAAATCGGTAAATAAGCACAATGTAGGCAGTTGCAAGCCTTCTGTATGGAATCCACTATGGCCACCGAAAGTTGTCTTGTGACGTCATTACACCCCCTCTATTGTGTTCTTTTCCCCAATCCTTTTATTTATTGGCAGACAAGTCGCGGTCTGTTTAGACTTATAAAATAGATCGTATATCAACATTTGTTATTTGTCCTATGTTGACAATGAATTTAAGTCCATATCCTTGTCACTAATGAATCGCTTAAACTTAGAATACCTGGACTTACATGCATAGGACTGATAGTGGTGGTAGGACTGAATATCAAGACGAAGGGAATCAGTAAATTTAACTGGTATTAATTATCACCTACATTTTTTTAATAACAGATGTGTGGTTTAAGATCTAAGTTGAGTGAATTCTTAGAATTTTGTTTACAATTACATGTCACCCTTCTGTGTCCATCGTGTCGTATTTTGGTGTCACTGCCGCCCAGTCCTGGCATTCATGCTGTTTACCATTGACTTATACAGCGTCCCCATCATCGTAATAAATACAATGCTCTCTGCACCCAGTGTCCAGCCTTCTGCATCCCCGCCCCATTGTGTTAGACCACTTAGCCGACTGGACGGCCTGGCGCCACCTGGTGGTTAATTGGCGGAGCCGGGGAGTGTTTGGAGAGACCCTAGTGGTGAAGGGGAAGCCACGTGGGTCGGTGTCTGCCGCGGCTTCATTGTAATGCATGTGTAGGTAGTGTACTAATTGACGCGTGCGCGCATGCTCCGTTCCGCCTCACTGAATGCATACTTAATGAGCCTAAAATAGACACACCTGTCAGTTGTTGTTACTGTTTTATTATGGTGATCAAATGTGACCATGTCGTAACGGTTGGCATCTATAGTGTGCATATTGTATCCCCCTCTCCTCCCCTCTCCTCTCCTCCCCTCCCCTCCCCTCCCCTCCCCTCCCCTCCCCTCCCCTCCCCTCCTCCCCTCCCCTCCCCTACCCTCCCCTACCCCTCCCTCTTCCTCCCTCTCCTCCTCTCCTCTCCTCTCTCTCCTCTCCTCTCTTCCCCTCTCCCTCCTCCTCCTCCCTCCTCCCTCCCCTCCTCCCCTCCCCTCCCCTCCCCTTCCCTCCCCTCCCCTCCCCTCTCCTCCCCTCTCCTCCTCCCCTCCCCTCCCCTCCCATTCCTCAGTGAGTCAGTCCTAAGTTCAATGATTCAGTTGATTAAATTGCCTCCTCTAGTTGTACTGACCTGCCAAGTGGGATAACACTTAAAAGATATGGGCATCTGGTAAAATTCTGTACCCTTATATTTTCTGATGGTATGACTCTGTACCCTCAAATTGTTGGGATACATTTTTTTTTAAAGGTTCTTCAAGGAGCTGGAGACAAAGCCTCCAGACTCCCATACCTCACCCACCCCCATTCTGCGTACCCTCAAATTATTTTTTGGTGGAAACCCTGTCATGATAATTGGGAATAAGTGAAATTGAGTTGGTCATGTTAGTTGTTACTTCCCATTTGAAGTTTGATACTACTATTACTAGACTTGCGCTAGGCAGATGGAATAGCAAAATAAATACATCTTAGTTAGGAGATACCTATGTATTTAAAAAAAAAGATAGACAAGTCAGACAAGTATTTTAAAGGAGAAAGACGCAAAATAGAAATGAAAACGTAATTAATTGCAGTTTATGTTCATAAGTGCATAGATTGCTGGTTGTTTGGATTAATTCAGTCATATGATTTATTCGCGAATATCCCTATCGGTCGGGTACCTCCCGGTCTGTCTATGACAACCACTAATAATGCTGGGGGTTGACCTGACAAACCTTGTCCGACTAGAGGTCGGCTGCACCTGGGGCGCTTAGACGTTACAGTTTGTCTTGTGCATTTTTAATCATCTGCACTATATGCAGGTTTATTACTTTACTGTGGCTTAGGTTACCACATTTTAAATAAAGATATGTTGGGGTGGTAATGGAGTGGGGATGGGGTGACCCATCGTTCTGTCCTATGCCCTCTTACAATTTACCTACCCCTACCCACTTAATTCTTGGCGCATCCATTCTTTATTGAAGATGGGCTAACAACACCAAACTGTGCTATGACATAGCCTATGTACAGGGTGTCTCAAAAGTCACTATCGATTTTGAAAAATAATTGGGATTGTGAAAAACTGGTTTAAGATATGAAAAATTTATTCATTTCAAAGTATAGGCTGCAAGGAATTAGTGCTCCACATGGCGACAGTCGGCTCGAAACCTGACCTAGTCAAATTTGTTGTTGTTTTACGTCCTACCAACATCTAAGGTGATATCAGGACGGGTACCGACTTGTGACATTGCGCACTCATGGGGACTTTATAGGCATCCAGCACCATGACCTGATATCCTACTCAGTCATATTACCCTGACACTGAGCGAACCAGTCATTGCCCTGCCCTAGTAATGCAGAGTGCCAGGCTAGGAAGCGATAAGTATATATTTTTAAGTCATCGGTTTAACTCGACCAGGGTTCAAACCCACGATCTCATGGGTTCGGATCCCCCGATCTCCCGAAACAGGGGATGGACGCTCGACTCATTCGGCCACCCCGACTGGTCTGGCCGAGTCGAATCAATGGCTAACAAAATGCATGCTTTTGTTACCTAACCTGACACTTAATAGGCCCAATAGTATATGGCATGGTCTAGTTATCTGGTCATGGTGCCAGTGGCTCGGTCTCCCAGTGGGGCAACACTATAAAAGTGTCATGAGTGCGCACTGTCACAATCGGGACACATGACCTTAGATATTGTTCGGATGCAAATCTAGGAAAAAACTAATAGCCCTGTCACACTACAATGCATTGCCCAAGTGTGCGCTGACATCGTGATTTTGTGCCAATGCATCGCTGTACGTCGATATATGTGTTACTCGAACGTTGTACTATGTTGGTGTTCGTCATTATACTCGTTAATGGTTGCGATAGTTTTGTGCACACACAAAACTTTCGGCATGTGGCTTTTATGTCGGGCATATGTTATGTATACGTTAGACATACTTCGATGTACGTTAGACAAACGTTCACTATGTTGACGTCAGTTGGACAGAGAGCCAGCGGAAACATATAGTCCGCGTGTGGATGACATATGTTTTGCATTTCTCCACCGTGTCTTAATGTATAAGGCATACTTCTGACAATCAAATTACGTATGTAATGTTCACCGGCGTTCTGTGAGCATATTGCGAGCATTTTTTGCTGGGAGGCACATTGGTCATACACTCTACTACGTTGCGTATACATTATGTATACGTCCAACTTTGCCCCCACCCGCACCGAAAAGGTTGACGCATCTCAACATTTGAAAGTCATTTTAGCTGTTGGCCACACACTTGCGCAATGCCTCGTAATGTGACAGGGCCAAAAGAAAGATTTACTGCTCAAGTTATTTTGACAGAAGTGCGATGGGTGGGTGGGGGGGGGGGGGCATGTCTTCAGGACAATTGAAAATGGTATGTTAGACTCAGACACGCACGTAGTACTAGCAGTATCTAGGCCATCGGACATACCAGCTTCTCTCGTCATCGGAAATAGTGGAGTTGGGTGGAATTCAGTCCCACGCACCGAAATGGTTTAGTTTGTGGGGTCTATTGATTATTTATTGACTTGGGTTATGGTAGTACTACTATTGTGGATTAATGCTAATTCCCGTCACATCATGCTAGATCGTGCTTAAATGGGTATTAATCAAGTGAGATGAGCGTTCTTTTTAAATGCAGTCATACCTCTCTAACCGACTACCTTCACAGATCGACCACTCCCCTATATCGATTGCTTTATTTGGGTCCTAAACGATCGCCCATACAATATCATTGTACCAATAAAATAAAGATATGTAGATATATATGTGAGCCTGTGTGGTTATTTATAGCCTGTGGTTTGGTGTGTGTGTTTGTGTGTGATGGGGGGGGGGGGGGGAGTCTTCGTGGGTGCTGTGAATGTCTGGTATGACCGGAAATAGGTGAGTTGTTTACCCGGCATGCATTGTTGGCACCGCTCCAGGCGTCCCACACAACTATCGGCCTACCCTCCGAGCTCCACCGCCGTAGGACACTGGTCCTACTCTCCCATCTCCCTTAAGCCACTTCGGTGTAATCCGCCATAACTCCCCTCAACTGATATACTACAGGTCCCGGTTGTACCACCACTCTCCTCCTCATCATCATCATCATCATCATCATCATCATCATCATCATCATCATCATCCTCCTCCTCTCCCCCTCCTCCTCTCCCCCCTCCTCCTCCTCTCCCCCCTTGACAGGGTGCAGTGGTCGAATCAGTAGAGTTCGGGAGTTCGGTTCGCAGGCGAGTCAAACCAATGACCAATACAATTGATACTTGTCACTTCCTAGCCCGGTGCTCGACATTAATAGGATATGGTAAGGACTGGTTGCCTCAGTGTCAGGATAATCTGACTGAGTGGGGTGCCAGATAATGGTGGTGGCAGCCTGATTTCCCAGTCGGGCAGCACTATACAGTCACCATGAGTGTGCACTGTAACAAGTCGGTGCCCATCCTGATATGACCTTAGATGTTGCCAGGACATAATACACGAACAACTAATCCTCTCCCCCCCCCCCTCCCCCTGCACCTGTGTGGTGCAGCTGTGAGCTGGAAGCGCCTCCCAGCCCCGCCCCTTTCACCTTACCATGAGAGCGGCTACACAGCTGCACCTACTTCCTACAGATAAACTCTTGGAGGGGTGTGCATAATGGATGACCGTGGAGTTCACTCCTGGCCCTCCTCTCGTCCTAGACATGCACATTGTATTCATGACTGGAATCGTGAAATCGTCCATCCCCATTAGATGATGTCTCTCCTCTCCTCTCCTCTCCTCTCCTCTCCTCTCCTCTCCTCTCCTCTCCTCTCCTCTCTCTCTTCCTCCTCTCCTCTCCTCTCCTCTCCTCCCTCTTCCTCTCCTCCCCTCCTCTCCCTCCCTTCCCCCTCCCTTCCCCTCCTCCCCCTCCCCTCCCCTTCCCCTCCCCTCCCCCTCCCTCCCCTCCCTCCCCTCCCCTCCCCTCCCCCCCCTCCCCTCCCCTCCCTCCCTCCCCTCCCCTCCCCCTCCCCTCCCCCAGGACGATACAAATTATAGTAAGCGGACAGAGATATAACCCAAATGCTTAGTTATGTTTCTGCTGTGACCAGCCCACATTATGCATGCGGGCAGTCCGTTATATTAGGGTATGGAACTGGTTTTTTTTTGTCTGTGTGGTTTTTTTTTCAGCGAGATGATCCTCATCTGTTTAGAAATCAGAATTAATTGGGTTAGGTTCCAGGGAGCGGCCATTTTGTAGTGTTGCGGACGGGTTTTGTAAGATTGTGATAGCAGGGGGGTAAGATATATGGGTCGTTCTCAGAAACTCTACCACTTGGGGTAGTCTATTTGAAATCTGTACAAACAACCCACAAACAAAACACCAATTGATGGGAGAGATAACGGAGATAAAATTGGGTGCCAGAATTTTGTATTATGTACATTATTCTTATTTGGGATGGATGTGACTGAATCAATAGAGAATTATGCCACCAATTTGTGACATTGTCAACACATAGAAATCAAAAGTGAAAAACATTCCAAATAATAGCAGAAAACATTCCAAATAATAGCAGAATCCATGTTCATATGAAGGTTTACATATCATGCATATATATATCAGAGTTGAAGAAAAAAATCACCTTTTTATTTTGATCTTATACAACCTGGGAATTTTTTTACCAACTAACATCCAGCCATAACATCATTTTAACACACATCCATAACATCATTTTAGCGCAACAAATTCAAGTTATTGTTTTTTATATTGATTACAGTTGAGCAAAAAATAGATTGTCTTATCAGAAAAAAGTTTTGGGTAAATGCATGGTGTTGATATGCAAATTTTCACTTTAGCACCAGATCATATAAGCATATTTTCGATACGTTTTGGGGAATAGATTAAATATATGTAGTGCTGCGAACATACTTAATACACAGAGGCAACAATAACTATTTGACTTGCTACCCCTCACCTCCCAAAAGGCTTAGTCATTAAAAATGTAACATGGAAACCAAATATGTGGTACACAATTTCCTAGACCCCTATAGCATTTGCGTGATTGTCTCACCTCCACCCCCCATTCAGGTGTAACATGGCCAGCCCTCTCAGGGTGCATCCTGTTGGGATGAGCCTCACGGCGAGGCTCTGGTGGCGCCCAGTGACATGGATAATAAATGAAGGCGGGCTTCGCCGCCAGGTGGAACGCTTCTTACAGGTGGCTACCGGCTGCGATCACCCCGCTGTGTGAGGCCAATGGTGAGCAAGGGCCGCCCGCCTCCAGTAGTCAGTGGTAGCCAAGTCAGTGTGGCGGGTCTGTGCCTCTGGCGGTTTACGCCCTACGCATTGCTTCTATGCATGCGTCAAAATCGAACTGCATAATCTGCGCATGCGTCAAAATCGAGCCAGATTCAAACCATGGCCTAAGACAGTTGACTAAGACATATTTTTGTGTGGTGATTATTTCATGATCAATGTATCTAAGTGCCAATATCGCCGATGTGTCAGTGTCACATCCGCGTGAAACATCCTTACGTGCGATTAAGAACACTACCGTAGTGCAGAAATCATCTACAGTATATCATATTTTTAAAAGTTGGTTAATCCAAATTATCGGTTAATCCAAACAAAATTGTCGGACCCCAGGCCACTCCGGTATGGTTAAACCAAACTTTCATGTGGTTATAAGGTTATCTGAGACCCCACTGACTTTTGTATTATGATAAATAGTAGTATGTTGCCGGGCCGCCGAAAAAAGTTTGAATTAACCGATCGTTTGATTTAACAGAGCTTGGTTTAACGGGGAAGCCATGAATAGATAAATAGAAAGTACCCCCCTTGGGCAATACAAAAAGAATTATTAAAATAATCCCCTCCCCCTCCCGAGAGGGTGAAAAGAAGTACACCCCCTCCCCGAGATATATGAAACAATAATGAAAAGAATGTAAACCACCCCAAAAAATCATGCCATGAATATCCAAGGGGGGCGCAACTATGAGTAACCGGGTAGTCACCATTGTGTGCCTGACCAACAAACAAAATCCACGGGGGAGGGGGCAGAACTAGGAGTACCCGGGTATTCATCATTGTGTGCCTGACCAACAAACAAAATCCAGGGGGGGGGGGGGGGGGGCAGAGTAGGAATACATGGGTATTCATCTATTGTGTGCTGACCAATGACAAATTTATGGGGGGGGGGGGGTGTGGATAAACAACACAATTCTGGGGGGGGGGGGGAAACTAGGAATGGTGTGCTTGACCAACAACAAAAATCCTTGGGGGGGGGGGGGGGCGGGAGAACAGAACTAGGAGTACCAGGTTTTCATCATTGTGTACAATGTGTGAAACAATGACAAAATTAATGGGGGGGTTGAAACTTAAACAACAACACAATTCATGGGGGGGGGGGGGTTGGAACTAGGAATACCGAGTATTCATCATTGTGTGCTGACCAACAAACAAGTCATGGGGGGGGGGCAGAACTTGAATACCGGGTATTCATCATTGTGTGCTGACCAACAACCAAAATCCAGGGGGAGGGGGAGAAGAATAGGCATACCCGGGTATTCATCATTGTGTGCCAGACAACAAACAAAATCAAGGGGGGGGGGGGGGGCAGCAGAACTAGTAATTACCGGGTATTCATTCATTGTGTGCCTGACCAAACCAAATCCAGGGAGGGTGGAGACAGAAACTAGGAGTACCCGGGTTATTCATATTGTGTGCCTGACCAACAAAAACAAAATCAGGGGGGGGGGGGAGCAGAAATAGGAATACCAGGTATTCATCATTGTGTCCTGGCCAAACAACAAATATTCAAGGGGGGGGCCCCCCCCATAACTAGGAATACACGGGTATTCATCATTGTATGTTTGACCTAGTTTAGCCATCTGTTTGTTATTTGCCCCGGTATTTATTATCTGTTAGATAATCCTCGCCATCTTATCACCTCGCCGAGGGGAGCCCTAATCTCTGCAGTTATCTGCATTCCCAGCAGAGGGCGTGGTCGGCGTCACGCACCGGTGACGCTTTTCCCACATGTACAGCCTGTCCGCCTTGTTGCACAGTCCGATGATTTTGAGTTTCTGTAATTTTCTGTGATGGGTGATGGGTGAAAGGGTCATTCTCCGAAACTCTACCGCATATTTGGTTATCATGTTACATAGTTAATGATTTTACCTTCTTTTCTTTGGGGGAGGGGGGGGGGTGTATTAAGTGAAATACATATTCTTGCGTCTGTGTATTAATTATGTTAGCAATACTACATGTATTTAAATTATCCCGCATGTATCCAAAATATCCTTATATGATTTTGTGCTAAAGTGAAAATATATAAATTTGTATATCAGCACCATACATTTACCCAAAACCTTTTTTACCCCCAACTTTTTTCTTATAAGTAACAATTCTTTTGGCTTAACTGATCACCATAATTTTGTTTGAATTTGTTGTGTGTTAATATATTATGGATGTGTGGTGGATGTTACATCGTTAATTTTAACAGCTTTCTCTATTTGCGTAAAGGGCGCATTCCATATACGCGTAATGCGTAATGCGAATGCGAATGCGAATGCGACAAAAAATCGAAACGCCTTGAAACCTATGAGCTACATTCCATACACGCGTAATGCGTAATGCGAATGCGAATGCGTCAGAAATTCATTATCCCGATCGGTCCCTGTAGCGATCGGTGCGTAATGCGTAATGCGTAAAAGATGTGCGGATAGAAAAGCATCAGTCGCATTTGTCCATTGATATAGGGTTGGAGGAGGCGACTGATAATTACGGACAGCCGGGACAAGGTGGTGCGAACAGAATAGCATCAGTCGCATTTGTCCATTGATATAAGGCTGGAGGAGGCGACTGATAATTACGGACAGCCGGTGCAAACATGTAGGTTTATGGGGCGGACCTGTGAGGAAGCAGTCTTCATATTTGGGACGGTCCTAACATCCCTCTAAGCAAGCTAAACTGAGCCATGTTTGGACCGTCCCATTCTCTGTGTGTGTCTGTGTGTGTGTCTCTGTGTGTGTATCTGTGTCTGTGTGCGTGTCTCTGTTTGTGTGTCTGTGTGTGTATCTGTGTGTGTGTCTCTGTGTTGTGTCTCTGTGTCTGTGTGTGTGTGTCTATGTGTGTGTATCTGTGTCTATGTGTGTCTCTGTGTGTGTCTCTGTGTGTCTGTGTGTGTCTGTCTCTGTGTGTGTCTCTGTGTTGTGTCTCTGTGTCTCTGTGTGTGTCAGTGTCTCTGTGTCTTTGTGTCTCTGTTGCTGTGTGTGTGTCTGTGTCTGTGTATGTATCTCTGTGTCTCTGTGTGTATCTCTGTGTTTCTGTGTGTGTGTGTCTCTGTGTGTGTCTCTGTGTCTGTGTGTCCCTGTTTCTCTGTGTGTGTCTTTGTGTGTGTCTCTGTGTGTATCTGTGTGTGTGTCTATGTGTGTGTGTCTGTCTCTGTGTGTGTGTCTCTGTGTGTGTGTCTCTGTGTGTGTGTCTCTGTGTTGTGTCTATGTGTCTGTGTTCTTTGTGTCTCTGTTGCTGTGTGTGTGTCTGCGTGTGTATCTCTGTGTCTCTGTGTGTCTGTGTCTCTGTGTTCTCTGTTGCTGTGTGTGTTGTCTCTGTGTATCTCTGTGTTCTCTGTGTGTGTCTGTGTGTGTGTTCTGTGTTGTGTTCTGTGTGTGTCTCTGTGTGTGTCTCTGTGTGTGTATATGTGTCTCTGTGTGTGTGTCTCTGTCTCTGTGTGTGTCTCTGTGTGTGTGTCTGTGTGTGTGTCTCTGTGTGTGTCTCTGTGTTGTGTCTCTGTGTGTGTCTCTGTGTGTGTATCTGTGTCTGTGTGTGTCTCTGTGTGTGTCTCTGTGTGTGTCTCTGTGTGTATATGTGTCTGTGTGTGTCTCTTTGTCAGAGACACAGAGACACACATAGAGACACACACAGAGACACAGAGTCACACACACAGAGTCACACACACAGACACACACAGAGACACGGAGACACAGACACACACATAGGGACATGCACAGAGACACAGAGTCAGACACACAGACACACAGAGTCACACACACAGAGACACGGAGACACAGACACACACATAGAGACACACACAGAGACACAGAGTCACACACACTTTTTATATACTTCACTGCATAACGCATAACGCATTACGCGTATATGGAATGCTGGCATTCGCATAACGCATAACGCGTAACGCATAACGCATTACGCGTATATGGAATGCGCCCTTAAGATTGAATTCAAAAAGTGTAATAATTTTGTTCAACTCTGACATGTATGACACATAAACCTTGGATTCTGCTATTATTTTTAATGTATTCTGAGAACGACATGCACATATAGCCACACAGAAGGGAACACAAGTCAGCACAATTTGAATAGACAAGATCACGGTTCCGACTGTGCATGCGCTGAAAACGGCGTTGGGAGCAAGGCAAAGGCGTCCGGCCATTGAGTTTGCCGATACGCGCCATTTTATTCAAAATTTATAGAAATACATAACAAACATGGACGGAAGGATGCAATATAATGATATAATGAATATGTTTAAGACACATCTCTCCATAATTAAGCATTTTGAGCTAAGAAACATACAATTTCAGTCACTTTACAGGCTGATGTTTACATCACCATTGATTAGCCAGAAGTAATTCTTGTTCTAAATATTAAAATGTCAAATGTGTCAACAAAAACTTTGTATATATAGCCAATATCTGATTAACCCTACTCATTTTCTATTTCTACATATGAGCCTCTTTCAAAAGGTGATAACTCTTCTTTTTGTTGTCCATTGACACAAACAGCACGGAAACAGTTACACTGAAAACACAAGGACATTTGTTTCAAATCAATATGTATTCTATTGGGATTATGAAATACCATGTAAAAAACAAATCAGTTTATCCTGAGCAAATGCATAAGCAGATAGTATGTTGATCGTTACAATGGACAAAGTTTTGTCCCATATTGCTTAGCACCTTTTGAGACAGTCTCATATGTCATTAACCATAGGATATAAATAAAAACATGAATAAAATAAGTAAAACTGACTCTGGCTATGGCTCTAACACTAGTCTGAGTCCCCAGATTTGTCTAAATCTAAATGCAGATGGCATAAGATGTGATGATTATATTGATGTAAATGCAATGCTGGATAAAAGATTAATATCTTAATTTATTATATATATATTTTCAGTTGGTATTCTATGTTTCAAACAAGAGCTGAGATGAGCTGAAACTAGCACATTTCATACCTGCACCCAGTGTATTAGCATGTGCCATATGCTTCTCGCAGATTTGTTTTGCTGTGACGCATCCCACAATGCACCGCGCCGCTGGAACCGTGCTGTAGTCTATTCACTACGGGCGTAATCGATTAATTAACTTGGGTCACCCGAGCCACTTTTTGGCGCATGCACACATCCTACAAACTCGGGTTGAATAAACAAATACGCTCGGGGTGGACAAAATGGTGGCTTAATCTAAAACTTAATATATTTTTTTCAATAACTAATATAAGTACAGCAAAATAGGATTAAAGTATTATATGATTGTAGAAGCTGACAATGTGAGTTTTTTTTTTTTAAAGCATTAAAATAACACGTAGGAGTTGTACTGGTAGCTGTTATCCTACAGGTAGGTACCAGCACAGATGTGACATCATCGCTCTTAGCAAACCCCAGCCAAGAGGTGGGTTACTGTGGTCGGGTCGTTTTGCACATGCCACATGTTCTTGTTGACTCCACTCGCGGTGTTGGATTTGAAATTCTGACGACTCGGGTGACCCGAGTCGCCCGGGTTACCCGGTGTCAGCGTCTTATTTCCCACAAGTCTCATTTCCCAAATATCGCTTCTGCGTATGCGCGGATTCGAGTGACGAAAGCAAACTTTGGTTGGCTTTATGACTTTAAACCCAAGAATACTGGAGGAAACGTGTACAACAATATTCTCTACGAGTTTGAGAATATTGGTGAATATATTAAAGAAGTTATTGGCGAAAAACCGATTCGGTGACATCGCCGTGTTTACTTCTGGTCGCTTGTTCGACCTGATTATCACTATCTGTTTTTTAGCGGTTATTCTTATGAGTTTAAACCCAAGAATACAGGAGAATACGTATTGCTTGTGGAGAACAATATTCTCTGACTTTTAGAATATTGACGCATATATTAAAGAATGTATTGGAGTTAAACATATTTCTTGTGGAGAACCAGACTTGTGGGAGGTGAGACGCTGACACCGGGTTGTGTTAATCGATTACGGCCTTCGAGAAGGTTTATAACCGGATGTGGGTGTTGCAACTCCCCGTCTTTAAATAACGCACAGTCACACAGGGGTCAAGGGGTCAATGCGCGCATTCACTTTAGAAGCATTGTCTGTTGCGGGGGAGACGTTAATGAACTCTCACTACCCCATCCTGTCCCGGGGGGTGTAGGTGTCTTTGGGGGTGGGGGGGCTGTCACTGGTCACGTTTTTGTTGTTTGTTGTTAAAGTAGTTTTATTCACTTGATAGTGGTAAATCATCGAGGGTTGGCCGACCTTCTTGCCTTTGGATCGGATAGGATGGCCGGATATTTGTAAGAGTGATCGCTGGCTTCCAATGGGTTCGAATACCGACAAAGTCAAACCAATGACTTTCTAAATTTATATTTGTCGCTACTTAGCCTGGCACTTGGCATTGATAGGATTGGGCAAAAACTGGTTTGCTGAGTATCGGGCTAACATGACTGGAGTGGGGTAGTGGGTTGTGCTGCTGACAGCTCGGTCTCCCAGTGGGGTTGTGTGCACTACAAGACGGTGCCCGTCCTGATATGACCTTAAATGGCGCTAGGGCATAAACACCAACAATAAAAATCGACAATATCTTGGCTGCCGACGCAGCCTTATTTTCCCATACAGACCAGCAGCCACCCAAATGTGCTGATAAACCTTTTTGGCAAGCAGTAACTACTCCATTGGGTATGATTTCAAATTATTTATCAGAATTTTGTTTTAAAACCATGTTAAGATAAGATAATTTGATTTAGCACTGACAGTAAGGATCAAAACCAACACATATTATATATCTGTTCTCAATGTCTCAGTAGCTGTAACAGAAGTGACACTGATTTAGCTGTGTCAGTGTCAACATCTAAATTGGGTGAAAACTGCATAATCCGACATATATACGCATAACATTTTCCAGACCAGAACACTTACATAGATCCTACATTATATGAGCCTGTCTCAAAAGGTGAAAACTCTTTTTATTTTGTCCATTGTAACAATTGACACAAAACAGCACAGAAACGGTTACACTGAAAACACAAGGACATTTGCTTCAAATCAATATGTATTCTATTGGGATTATGAAACACCATGTAAACAACAAATCAGTTTTTCCTGCGCAAATGCATAAGCAGATACTATGCTGATCGATACAATGGACAAAGTTTTGTCCCATATTGCTTAGCACCTTTTGAGACAATCTCATATATATATGTATGTACCAACTTGTGACAGTGCACACTCATGGTGACTTTATAGTTCTGCCCCAATGGGATACCAGGCTACCAGCACCATGGCCTGATATCCCACTCAGTCACATTATCCTGACACTGAGCCAACCAGTCCCTGCCCTATATATCCTAATAATGCCAAGCGCCTGGCTAGAAAGTCATTGATTTTTAAGTCATTGATTTGACTCGACCAGGGTCTGAACCCATGGGTTCAAATCCCACGATCTGCCAAAACGGGAGACAGACGTTCAACTCATTCGGCCATCCCATCTGGCTTTGGAGATATATATGACGTGAAAACGTGCTAAATTAATTTTGGCAAGCAGATCAACATTCTGACACCATAGGCTTCAGCATAAATAGGTTCTATGAAATTGGTTTAGTAACCCTTATGTGCAGCAACAGATGCTTAGTAAGTGCACCAACATGTAAGATTGATATGTAGGATCAGATCTAGGTAAGAGATTTGGTTTTGCACATTTTGTAGTTTCTTTAGACTATGCAGCTTTAAATTTTAAACCGACGATCCATCATGATGTCGGGCTGTAACAAATGGGGGTGTGGGGAAAGGGGGGTGAGGGTGTGGTCCAGGTAAAACGCGCGCTGCAGCAACCTACTTCTGAGTGTGTGTTGGGGGGCGGGGGTGGGTGGGAGAAGCTTCACAAGGTGGCACATCAAAGGTCTCAATCACGCAGATCTCGTCCTGCACCTGAAAGTGGGATCCTTGACTCGGAACTGTTAGACAGACACAAATGCACATTGCTTGCTTTCTGCAGTTGTATAAAATGGTCACACACCCACAAAAAAATATGGGTCATTCTCAGAAGATGTGTACCACATATTTGGTGTTTGGTTGGTTGTAGTTTTACATCCTTGCAACATCTAAGGTTATATCAGGACGGGTACCGACTTGTGACAGTGTGCACTCATGGTAACTTTATAGTGCTGCCCACTGGGAAATAAGTCCGCTGACACCATGACCCGATATACCACTCACATACATTATCCTGACACTGGCTAACCAGTCCTTGCCCTATCCTATTAATGCCGAGAGCCAGGCTAGGTAGCGACTAGATAAAGGATTCACCCGGTACTCGCAGTACACGGGTGAAAACCAGCCTTATATAAAAACGGTCGAAAAATCGGGCTAATGAAATGAGTCTTTATGAGAGCCTAATTTCACAATCTAAGAAGCAACATTTTTTCTTTGTTTATGTCTTCATATTTCCCCGCTACCTTTGAGTTAAAAAATATAATAAAATATCTAGTTTAATAAGATTTTAAAGTGAAATCGACGGCGTTCTATGGCTGCTCTCCTGTCTTTTTGCATTCTCTCCCATTTCACCAACTCTGTGCCGATATGAGTAACCATTTGAAACTGGAGCCATTTGACACTGTAACCAGGGATTCCACTTCCTGTTCCATACTAAAGCTATTTCCGACCGTATTTAGACTACGTTGTCGTTCACCTGTGTACTTCGAGTACTGGGTGAATCTTTTATCTAGGTAGCGACAAGTACCATTTTTATAAGTCATTGGTTTGACTTGACCGGGACCATTGACCTCTACTGATTCGGCCACCGTTCGCGGTCACTGATGTCTACATTACATTGTTAATGATTTTACCCTTTTTTGTTGGGGGGGGGGGGATAAGTCAAATAGTTATTTTTGACTGTATATTAAGTATGCTAACAATACTACATGTATATAATCTATCCCATAAAATGTATCTAAAATATGCTTATATTATTTTGTTTTAAAGTGAAAATTTGCAGATTTGTTCAACTCTTTTCTTGTAAGAAACAATTCTTCTGGCTTAACTGTGATTAATAACATCTTGTTTGAATTTGTTGTGTGTGTTAAAATGATATTATCGGTGGATGTTACATGGTTAATTGTAACAGCTTTCTCAATTTGTATATGACCAAAATATAAAAAAATTTAGTGAGAATTTATTTTTTAGCTGTCATATGCACAGACCTTCATATCGATGTGGATTCTGCTATTATTTTTTAGTGTTTGCACTTTTGGTTTCCATGTCACAGAAGTGGTACACTTTCTGAGAACGTCCTATAAACAAGCGCCACACACCCTCCAATTTAAAAAAAGTGGGACAGATAACTGTTCTCTTTAAAAAAAATTAATTGACGAAATGGTGTTTCCCTTTTAACCGTTAGACACAAATAATACACGTTGATTGCAATTCTCCAGCTAAGTAAGATTCCCCCCCCCCCCCCCACAAACACACAATATACAAGATACAAACATCAACCAATGAAGGTAGACCAGCTGCCGAATGAATTAGAGTGTAATCCGTCTCCCGTGTTGGTATATCGTGGTCGAACCCTGGTCGAGTCAAACCAATGACTTAAAAATTTATACTTGTCGCTTCCTAGTCAGGCGCTCAGCATTATTAGGATAAAGCAAGACTGGTTGGCTCAGTGTCAGGATACTGTGACTGAGTGGGATATCAGGTCATGGTGCTGGCGGCCTGATCTTCCAGTGGGGCAGCACTATAAAAGTTCTCATGAGTGCGCACTGTCACAAGTCGGTACCCATCCTGATATGACCTTAGATGTTGCTAGGATGTAAAACAACAACAAAAACAAAGAAGGCCAGACAGACAGCATTTCTTTTCAACTGACGAATTGCTATTTCCTTTTTGATTCACTCAGCAATGCTTATTTGTCCTATTATTATGTCGTTGGCCAGGCATGCCTAGCAGTGATAGAACTAAGCCCCCAAAAATCACTTGTCCTTCAGACAAGTCTGGTGTGGTTGTCACTTGTCCATCTGAATTTGTACCTGTCCCAGACAAGCAGACAAGTTCTTATTTCGAACGCTGCATATATGGGGGTCACTCTCCTGAAGACTGGACAGAGGTGTCACATGGAGAGTTAAAATCTAATATTTGAAGTTTTAAAATTTTTTGGTTGCAAATGAAAGCTGGAAAGCTCCCCTTTACATCTATGTAACATATAAATTGATGATATAAAAAATAAAGGTGTAGTCCGTGATTAAGCTATGTCATATGGCAGTATCACATATGTTGCTCAGACATTTACTGTGATAGAAATAAGCAAATAATTCCACTTGTCCACAGGACACGCCTGGTGTGACTTTTCACTTGTCTGGCTGAATTTACACTTTGGGTCGGATAAGTGGACAATCTCTTTCGAAAGCTGCCTAGAGATTTGTTGAGGAGTCGTCTGCTTAAAGTGCCTGTCACACCTTACCGGATTGAGCAAGACATAACTGGACAAAGAATTTTCTAGTCCGGTGGTGTTCGATATCAAAATGTTGAAATGTTGCACTATCGGGTCAAAGACCGCCGGACAAAATGAACGCTAAACGGACAAGGAACGTACATTAACGAATAGCCACCGGACGACAACCGAATGTCAAACGGACGGACTGAACACCAACCGGCCACATACCGGACTGTTCAGGGAAGCGCCAAAAACATATACTGACCAAATTCCCACAACACTGTCAACGGACTGCAGGAAGCAAACCGGAGACAACGGATTGGTAATGGACATGAACCGGACTAAACTAACTTAAACCGGACACCAACCGTACACGTCAGTCCAGCGGTGCCCGGTACAAGTTTTGTGCATGTTCAAAACTTGTCACCGGACAGAGAATGGAAACACCAGATGCGTACCCTACATTGATGTATTTCACCGGACAGTGTCCGTTTTCTATCCGGTACCCCAATCTGGTATGGTATGACTGAGCCTTAATGCATTTAATATGGTTGGCAACGACATCATCAAATGGGGGACCTCCGACTTTTTAGTTCAAGTTCCTGCCGTTCGCATCGCCACTGAAGTAGTGGGCCTCTCGGGCACACTATAACACTGCAAATTCAATGGCTATGAGCAATCTTCATACAAAAGAAGTGTAATATTTCTAAAACCACACCACCTAGAGACAAACCACTTGGTAGACATATAGAAAACATATTCAACAAATATATTATATTAAATTTATCAGGTTAGGGTTCTGCATTTCTATTAATTTTGAATAAAATAAACGTTCTGCACTGCGCGTACCGGCAAACTCAATGCATTGTCAATGGCCGTGAGCAATCTTCATACAGAAAAAGTCAAATATCTCTAAAACTACACCACCTAGAGACAAACCACTTGGTAGACATATAGAAAACATATTCAACAAATATATTATATTAAATTTATCAGGTTAGGGTTCTGCATTTCTATTAATTTTGAATAAAATAAACGTTCTGCACTGCGCGTACCGGCAAACTCAATGCATTGTCAATGGCCGTGAGCAATCTTCATACAGAAAAAGTCAAATATCTCTAAAACTACACCACCTAGAGACAAACCACTTGGTACACATAGAAAACATATCCAACGAATAGATTATATTAAATTTACAGGTTAGGGTGCTGTATTTCTATTAATTTTGAATAAAATAAACGTTCTGCACTGCGCGTACTGGCAAACTCAATGCATTGTCAATGGCCTGACCAATCTTCATTCAGAAAAAGTCAAATATCTCTAAAACCACACCACCTAGAGACAAACCACTTGGTACACATATAGAAAACATATCCAACGAATAGATTATATTAAATTTATACGGTTAGGGTGCTGTATTTCTATTAATTTTGAATAAAATAAACGTTCTGCACTGCGCGTACCGGCAAACTCAATGCATTGTCAATGGCCGTTTATGCCCACTAGTACCGATGCGCCACCAAGTGTCGGAAAAACGAACTAGCCCACATGTCCCCCATTGCATGTCAGCTTACATGGTACTTACCTGTAATGCACTCTGTTAGCTTCTTTGTATCGTGACTGCTCAGGAATTGTATCGATGTTGGTAAAGTAGTTCAGAATTTCTTTATTTGTCATTTTCTTTTTTCTTTTTATTTCGTCAATAGAATCATTGTATAGCCCTTAGTGTGCTGATATGCCGTTAAGCATTTATTCATTCATTCGTCAATAGAATCTGAAAGTCTTTCAATAGCCTTGAATTTCAAATCTTAAATAGTGTATGGACCCTGCACATAGCGTTTAACTGCCAGTGACACCTGTATGGGGCCCCTTCATTCATTCGTTCATTCATTCATTCTTTTTTTCCCTCCCCTTTTATTTAAAAAAAATTGTTGTTGATACAGTGTACTTATGCTGGCCATAACGGTTACGTGCAATGTGACGTCACACATATTCTTCTAAAGGGCTGAATTGCCTGATTTCGAACTGACAGTGACAGCAACCACCACTGGTGGGTACCTGTTTAAAGCTGCACAGTCCGATGAAAGCAACAAGTTTTTTAATTTGCATTGACCGACAGTTTTAAGTTTCTATCATTTTTTCTGAGATAAATATATTAAATTGATTGTTATAACCTACCTTACTTTAGTTTGAAATGACTTTTATTTTAAATGGCTAAGTTTTGAGATATTTGAAGTGCAAACATGTAAAATTAGCTTTGGCAAGCACGTAACAACGCTGACACCATAGGGTTATGCAATAAAAAAAGAATAACAGGTTATATTAAATTGACTCAGTATTCGGACTATTCCCTTCTATCTAGTGACAGGGGTTTAATAAGTGCACCCGTATCTAAGTTAGATATGTCAAATGAAATCTCGATAATTGTTTTGGTTTTGAAAATCTGATGTTTTGATCAGACTATGCAGCTTTAAGTAATTGCCAGTCAAACCTGTATGGGGTGGGAAGTTACCTGCCACTGGCCGAGTGGTGCTCCATTCTACGTTTTTTTTTGTTACAGTATATTTATGCTGGCCATAACGGTTAATTCCTAACTACTGTGCAGTGGGACTAGTGTGAATTCAACAGGCACCCCACCCCACCCTTCGTTATTACCTGGTCCCTGGGCCCGTATGCATGACGCAGTGTTAGCTTACACTCAGTGTGTTTGCGCTAACACCGCTCCTTGCGTACTGAGTTTTCGCAGCTAACCTAGAAATCCCTGCCAAAACCAGTTTTGGAGTGCTAACACCACGTCATGCATATGGCCCCAGGTTTGTGCATTCCCACACTACTTGACCTTTGCAGTCAGCGCGCGGGTCACGTGAACAGCTAGCGTCTGCGCGGGTCATGTGACGTGCACGCACGCCGCCATATTTAATTCAGCACTACATGAATTACGTCCCTGGCACTCGTAAATTTAACCATTTCGATTTCAAAATAAAAGAGGGATATTAATCTTTTAAACAATGCACAGCGCGTGTGAAGTCGTTCATATTCCAACGTAGGTTGCCTGGAGACTATGCAGGTTTGTTTGTTGTTGTTTTACGCCCTAGCAACATCTAAGGTCATATCGGGATAGGTACCGACTTGTGACAGTGCACACTCATGGTGACTTTATAGTGCTGCCCCACTGGGAGACCAGACCAGCAGCACCATGACCTGATATCCCACTCAGTCACATTATCCTGACACTGAGCCAACCAGTCCTTGCCCTATCCTAATAATGCCGAGTGTCTGGCTAGGAAGCGACAAGTATCAATTGGTTTGACTTGACCAGGGTTCAAACCCATGGGGACTATGCAGGTAAATTGGTGATACAATCGAAGGAGGTTAAAATGAGGTGGAATTGTTTGTGCGCCAATAATTTATGTAGTCATCTTCACCAGAATATTGATGACAGGAGTTTTGACAGATGGCGTGTAGCAGCCTAATGGTTGCCACTGAACCACCACCCAGTGGTTGAGTGTAAGGCATTTATTTACCTTTACCTTCACCCACCCACCCCCAAACCCGCTCTCTCGTCAGACGGGATGGCGGAAGGAGTTGAGCGCTCGTCTCCCCGTTTTGTAGGTCATGGGATCCGAACCCTGGTCGAATCAAACCAATGACATAAAAGTTGATGGTTGTTGTTGTTTTACGTCCTAGCAACATCTAAGGTAATAACATTTGATACTTGTCGCTTCCTAGCCTGGTGCTCTCCATTATTAGGATATGGCAAGGACTGGTTGGCTCAGTGTCATGGTAATATGACTGAGTGGGATATCAGGTCATGGTGCTGGTGGTCTGCCTTGAGTGCGCACTGCCACAAGTTGATACCCGTCCTGATATTACCTTAGATGTTGTCAGGATGTAAAACTCCAACAACCAACAACCTTCACCGCCAAGTGCACTGGGTGGGTGAGCTATTGCAGTGTTTGTACAGGTCCTTGAAAACCTGAAATGTGGGCATTCAGGGTTACACTTTCAGGCGTTGAAAGTCCTGGAATTTGTCTTAAGGTCGTTGAAAATCCTGTAAAATGGAAAATCCTGACTACATATTTTGTAAAGCCTATATTCACCTACGTGCCCAAGCTTTAATCAGTGATGTTTTGTATTTAAACTGATTTTTGTGGGTCGGTTATCCTACCTCTTGGTTTTTATATTAAAACTGTGTACGTTAGTTGTTATATTTTCATACTTATTTACACTTCACATTTTTTCACGGTGAATTGACTGCATATGATTGTTTTTCGGAGTGCTTTAATTTAACGAAACTCTTTAAAACATCAGTACTTTGAAAAAAATTGTGTAATAGGAGTTGGAATACTAACGGTAGAAGTTGTGCACGCAGCACTGGAGCATAGTCTATGTTGTGAACAAAGTACAGGTCGCAGGTGAGCATGTAGACGACACTGACTGGCGGCATGCAGCGGCTCATTTTTAAAGTACTGACCATGGTACAGGAAGTGGTATTTTAGTCCATGTAAAATATTTTCTATTGTAATTTCACTGCAGTGTAAATTATGGCAATAATTCTTGCTGGGTTTGGTCATTAGCTGGCATGTGGTTATAATTTTATAATGCCAAGTGAGTTTGAAATATAGGTTCTGCAGTGAAGAATACGGCTAAATGTCCTGTCACATTACGACGCGTCTCGCAAGCGCATGGCTAACACGTAAAATCACTTTTTTATGCCGAGAAGCATCAAACTTTTCGGCACTGGGGGTGGGGGGGGGGGGGGGGGGGGGGGGGGGGCAAAGTTGGACCTATACATACTGTATACATAGCGTATGGCTAGTGTAGTTCCGGGCGAAAAATGCTTGAATTACGCTCACGGTATGTTCGCAGAATGCCGGTGAACGTTATATATTCATTATTCGATCGACAGAACTACACCTCATACGTCAAGACACGCTGGAGAAATGCATGGGTTCAAACCCTGGTCGAGTCAAACCAATGACGTAAAATTGCCTCCTAGCCAGAGGCACTCGGCATTATTAGGATAGGGCAAGGACTGGTTGGCTCAGTGTCAGGATAATGTGACTGAGTGGGATGGGATATCAGGTCATGGTCCTGGCGGCCTGGACCCCCAATGGGGCAACACTATTAAGTTGCCATGAGTGCACTGTCACAAGTCGGTACCCGTCCTGATATGACTTTAGATGTTGTCAGGACGTAAAGCTCCAACAACCAACCAACCTCTGAGACCCATATTCTGTTTGGTCCTTTGATTTAACATGTCTGTAGACCGAACCCTCAACATTCCAACCCTCCTGATATGACCTTAGATATTGCTAGTAGGTAAAGCACCCAACAATTAATCAACTTTCCAATCTGGAAGCAGACGCCTAAATCTATCCAATTATCTTGAAAAGTATGGAGAGTTTGGATCCCAGCACCACCCAGAAAAGTATTGACTAAAATATGGGTGAACGGTTGGGAGTGGGGATCCCAGCCGAGTCAAGGGAATGACATAAAAATGTATATACTTGTAGCTATCTAGCCTGGCGCTCGGCATTATTAGGATAGGACAGTGGACTTGTTAGCACAGTATCAGGATAATGTGACTGAGTTGGATATCGGATCAGGGTGCTGGCGGTCTCGTCCACCAGTGGTACAGAATTATAAAGTTCAGGGATTAAAGATCTCCGCGATTCCCCGGATTTCCGGTATTTTTCAATCCCGGAGTACCATCAGCGTATACTATATGTGGTGCAGACTCTACAGCACTACCAGCGTCTACTTCTAACGCTCCATGTGCCGCAGCATTATCAGCGTACACTACTAATACATGCCTCAAACGGCGCAGCACTATCAGCGTATACCAATATATATATGAAATCCGACTTCCGGGAATTTTCCGCGATTCCCTGACAATGCTAAACCTAGGGAAGAATATCAGCATTTCTGCTTTTTTTCCCCGGAGCCCACTTTCATCCCTGAAAGTTACGATGAGTGCACACTGCCATAAGTCTGTACATGTCCTGATATGACCTTAGCTGTTGCTTGGATGTGAAACCCCAACAAACAAATAATTGCTTCCAATTTGGAAGCAGAGGCCCAAATTCATCCAATCATCCTGTCTGGTCAATGTCTCCTACACACCACCGCACAGAAATGTATTGATCGTGTTACTGATTACAGTCATTGTTTTGGGGTGACTCTGAAATCTGGGTCGATTTGTGACATTGAATTTGAATAATTTAGTTAAGCTGTATTCACACGGGCAAAATCTAAAGCGATCTAAAGAAGGTGATTTATATGAAGCGATCTATGCGCGCATTCACACGGGCTGAGTTTCAAAGTGTGTCGCATTCACACGGGCAGTGCTTTGAATCAGTTTAAGGCGGAAGTGGATATCTGCGCATGAGCAAGTCCAGACTAACCAGCGCCACTTTGGGTTTGTCGACGTCGGCCGAGAGAGTGTGGGTTCGACCTAGATATGTATGGACTGAATCGTATTGGTTTGGAACAGTCAACACTTCTGCTGGGCAGTGAAACCCTAAAAATAAATCATGAAAAAAATATATGTGCACAGCTAGCAGGTTCATAAAGCAAATTTATCGGAAAGTCAACACACTCAGGTCTCGACTGTCACGTTTCCCTCGACTGTGCATGCGTGTGATGTCATAAATAAAACGATTCAGCGTAGATCACTTCCTGTAGACCACCTTGGTAAGCGTTTTACATTAAACGATTTATATGAATCGATTCAGCCCTAAAACGATTAGTGACTGAACCCTGCTGGTTTTCCTTTCGTCGCCTCCACCTGCCATCCCTGCACCTCGCCGCTGTCACTATTGGTGGAGAGCATCCCCCGACAGGGTTTGGGCCAGAGGGTAAAATGGGTAAAATTCGCTACCCTTAAATTTTCTGAGGATACCACCGTGTACCCTCAAATTGTTGGGATAATATTTTTTTTAAAGGTTCTTCTGGGAGACAACAAAGCCTCCAGACCCTCCCCATTTTGCGTACCCTCAAATAATTTTCTGGTGGAAACCCCACGCGATTATGTTACAATCCGTTACTGCTGATACTGCTGTCATCCACTTTCCCAGGTGTGTCTCCCTCCATACCTCTGTGACGTCACTGACAGCCGGACGTTGTCTCGCACACAATGACACAGCCCTGGAAAGTGCATATAAACGACCCCTGGTTGCTTATCAGAAAGAGTAGCTTATGTGGTGGCAGCGGGTTTCCTCCAAAGAAATATGTCAGAATGACCATATGTTTGTCGTCCAATAGCTGATGAGATGAAAATCAATGTGCTCTAGAGGCAGCATTAAATAAAACAACTTTTCCCTTTTTCCTTTTTTTTTAATAGCAGATCCCTGGAAAGACGGACCCGCGCACATGGGGAGGGGGTTGTATTTGGCACTACGCATGCTCCGTGGGAGACAATGGATGATCTACATCCGGTTTGATTAGAACTGCGGGGCGAGGCTTGCCGGTGGCGTCCGGCCAAGTTACTCACTAATAATGTGGCCCCGACTTTGTAGCGGGTGGGTGGGTGGGTGAAGAGGCCTGGAGCCTGCGCACCTGCAACCCTGCCCTTAGGTCACATCATTTACCACTCAGTGGTCCTATTTTTTTAAACGGTCAGACCACTACATTAGTGTCAGTACATTATAATCGAAGGGCACTATTTTTTGTCGCTGGATGTAACCAAATAGGACAGAACGCAGTGGCAGAAAGAGACCAGACGGGATGGCCGAATGAGTTGGAGCGTCCGTCTCCCGTGCTGGTAGATCGTGGGGTCATGGGTTCGAACCTTGGTCGAGTCAAACCAATGACTTGAAAATTGGTGCTTGTCACTTCCTAGCCAGGCGCTCTGCATTATTAGGACATGGCAAGGGCTGGTGTGCTCAGTGTCAGGATAATGTGACTGAGTGGGATACCAGGTCATGGTGCCGGGGGCCTGGTTTCCCAGTGGGACAGCACTATAAAGTCGCCATGAGTGCGCACTGTCGCAAGTCGCTACCCGTCCTGATATGACCTTAGATGTTGCTAGGACGTAAAACAACAAACAAACAGTGGCAGAATCGGTAGAGCGCAGGAATCTGGTACAGGAGATCGGGAGTTCAATTCCCAGTCGAGTTAAATCAATGACCTACAAAATGTATACTTGTCGCTTCCTGGCGGTCTGATCCCCCGGTCGGGCAGCACTATAAAGTCATCATGAGTGCACAATGTACGTCACAAGTTGGTACCCGTCCTGATATTACCATAGATGTCGCTAGTACGTAACACCCCAATAAATGTATGAAAATAATGTTTTTCATTCCCTTGCCTGCTGCTTGAAATTTCCATTTAAGTATGATAGGACAAGGGAGTGTGCTATATCGGGTCAGGGTGCTGGTATCCAGTGTGGCAGCACTATAAAGTCACCATGAGTGCACACTCACAAGTCGGTTCCCGTCGTGAGATGATCTTAGATGTTGCTATAACCTAAAACCTGAACTAATATAGCATTCCCGCCATGCATATATATGTCAATGCTCTAGTCTCAAAATATATCAATATATAAATTTCTTTTTCTTTCGTTATATTGTTTGTGCATTAACTGATCAAGTAGTGGAAATTTCAATCGCACACAATTGGTCTTCCCCATTCCACTGCTCCTTGCCCTATTCTAGTAATGCCAAACACCAGTGTAGGTAGCGACAAGTATAAACCTTTACGTTATTGGTTTGATTGACCAGGGTTCAAAACAGTGTGCTCAAATCCCACGACCTACCAAAACGAGAGACAAATGCTCAACTCGTTTGGCCATCCCACCTGTGCTTTTTTACAGAGAGCACCCCCCTCCCCAAAACAAAATGCAACTATTGTTTCAAACTGAGTTCCAGTCAGATCCTGCATAATGTCACGGTGAGCAGGTAAACAGTTTAATTAATATGGACTCTGGAGGGTTTTGTGTTGGTGTTGTTTTATGTCCTAGCAACATCTAAGGTCATATCAGGACAGGTACCGACTTGTGACAGTGTGCACTGATGACGACTTTATAGTGCTGCCCCACTGGGACACCAGGCCACCAGCACCATGACCTGGTACCCCACTCAGTCACATTATCCTGACACTGAGCCAACCAGTCTTTGCCCTATCCCAATAATGCTGAGCGCCGGGCTAGGAAGCAACAAGTATCAATTTTAAAGTCATTGGTTTCACTCGACCATGGTTCGAACCCATGGTCTACCAACATGGGAGACGAACGCTGTAACTCATTCGGCCATCCCGTCTGGTCCACTCTGGAGGGAGCATGGCCACGTTTTATCAACCTCACACTACTGGAATATGGACATGTCATTGTGCTTACACATCTTTTTTTAGGGTGAGTGGTGATCCTATTTGGTTTTCCAAAGTTTGCTTATTACGCTTGCCTGACTGTTCGTGGCCATGCATGCTATTCACTGCGTGGTCGTTATCAATACCCACCCTGGGGCCGCCTAGCTTGGGATTTTCAGGTGGTACGTAGACTTTTCCGGCGATAGAATAAAACACGATGGAATAAAACACTACGCTATTATCATATATTTTAATCATAAAATAAAATATTTATTATCTCAGGTGGTACGCAGTTGTGTGCCTGCATATATGGATACCAGGCCCCTGCCACCAACCACCCCAGCCATCCCAATGTCACTCTTTGTCCAGAGGTGCCCATTTTACTTTATTTTTAGACTGGATGCGGTGGCCGAATCACTAAGAGCACTGACTTCCTGTGTGGAAGTTCGAATTCTAGCCGAGTCAAGCCAATGACTTACAAAATTGATACTTGTTACTACTTAGCCTGGTGCTCAGGATTACTAGGATTCAGCAAGGACTGGTTCCAGCGCAGTTTCAGGATAATGTGACTGAATGTCGCTTGTGACAGTGTGCACTAGCTGCAACTTTATTAATAGTGCTGCTCCACTCGGAGACCAGGCCGCTGGCACCATGGCCCAATATTCCACTTAGTCACATTACCCTGATACTGTGCTAACCAGTCCATGTCATATCTTAAGCGCCTGTCACACCTTACCGGACTGAGTACCAGACACCACCGGACAAAGAATTTTCCAGTCCGGTGCTGTCCAGTACACAAAATGTATCGAAATGGAGCGTAATTGGGTCATTTGCCGCCGGACAAGTACCGTACATGTACCATACAGACCGACCATCAACCGGACACGTACCGGACTGTACTTTTTTGGATTTTCTTGGTGTTGTCATGGGGGTGATGAAAATGGGAAATATTGCGCATAGAACGGGACTCGAACCCACATCTCTTTGCATTCCGGGCCAGTGTGCTAACCATTACACCACCTAGGCTCCCTGATATCAACACACTACCCACGCCTACCTGTCTATGTGGTTACTTCAGTGCCGACTACTACAGTATGAAGCTTTTCACTTTTGGTTTCCATGTGAGACTTTATTTTCAGAGAATGACCCATAGATAATGCGTACACACAACACATTACATGTATGTGGGTGTATGTGTATTACGCACACACATCCACATACATAATATAACCGATAATGCTCCTTTGAAGAGCATTGCTAAGCTGCACTGTGACTCCCTGACTGTCGTCTGCTGCTGGTGATTAGCGTCGTTATCAGTGAGCGTTCACGCTGTAAGTTGTGGTCACGTGGTGCGTCTGGGGCTCGTCCACCACCTGGCCGCCCCAACACCGGAGGCTTGCACACCTGAGACGGAGACACACAGCTGGCACACCCCAACACCCACCAACACCCACCGACACACACACACCAATACACACCAACACACGCCAATACCGACCAGACGGGATGGCCGATCGAGTTGAGCGCTCGTTTCCCATTTTGGTAGATCGTGGGATCCGAACCCACGAGTTCGAACAATGGTTGAGTCAAACCAATGACTTAAAAATTGATACTTATCGCTTCCTAGCCAGGCGTTTCGGCATTATTAGGGTAGGGAAAGGACTGGTTGGCTCAGTGTCAGAATAATGTGACTGAGTGGGATATCAGGTCATGGTGCTGGCTGCATGGTCTCCCATTAGGGCAGCACTATAAAAGTCAGCAGGAAGGCCCACTGTCACAAGTCGGTGCCCGTCTTGAGTTTGTTTGTTGTTTGTTTGTTGTTGTTTTACATCCTAGCAACATCTACGGTCATATCAGGACATGTACCGACTTGTGACGGTGTACACTCATGGCAACTTTATAGTGGTGCCCCATTGGGAAATCAAGCCACTGGCACCATGATCCAATATCCCACTCAGTCACATTATCCTGACACTGAGCCAACCAGTCCTTGCCCTATCCTAACAATGCTGAGCGCCAGACTAGGAAGCGGCAAGTATAACAATTTTAAGTCATTGGTTTGAGTTGACCAGGGTTCGAACCCACAAACTCATGGGTTCGGACCCCCCGATCTCCCAAAAGAGGAGAGGTCTTGATATGACCTTAGATGTTGCCAGGACATAAAACTCCAACAAACAACTGATGCTATGAGCTACGCATGTGCGGGTTACAGGTTAAAGTTGCATAGTCCGATGGTTTTGAATTTCTATATTTTTTCTTAGATAAATATATTAGATCGATCACTAGTATCTATGTTACATTAGTTCAAAGTTACTTTTATTTTAAATGGTAAACTTTTGAGATATTTTGAGTGCAAACATGGAAGATTAGTTTTGGCAAGCTTGCCAAAACTCTGACACCATAGACTTCTGCAGTCACAGGTTTTGTTAAATTGACTCAGTATTGCCTTCTATGCAGAAACAAATGCTTAATAAGTGCATCAGTATCTAAGTTAGGTATGTAAAATCAAATCTAGATAATTGGTTTGGTTTTGAAAATTTGATATTTCTTCGGACTATGCAGCCTTAATAACAGGCAGGAGAGAGTGAACTGTGGGTGGGCGATATGGTGTGAAATGGACCCTTAGGCTCCGTGCTAGTTATTTTTGTTACCTTTTCTCATGAAGTTATGTAGGATCATGTTTGATATTTTGTTGTTTATTGTGCATCTAACTTTTGGTTTTTGTTTGCTCTTCACCATGGGGCCAACTGTTATTGTTAAGAAGGCTTGCTGGCTTCCCGTGCGGGAGGGCGTTGGTTCGAAACCCGGCCGAGTCAATCCAATGACATTCACTCATTAAGCATTTATTGCTGCGTAAATAAAATGGGGGGGGGGGGGGTGTACTCATTCAATTTAATAGAATCTGTCAAAGCCAATGTTGTCTGGAATTTCTTTTTGTACGCCAAAATTAATTTGGGCAGTTCCACCCGTCAAATATCTCCAATGTTAGCCATTTATGATTAAAGGTTACTTCAAACTAACTGTAAGGTAGATTATAGACCAAGGTGGTACATTTATCGAATTTGTAGCCCCCCCCCCCCCCCCGCCCATAAATATATACAATTTGAGTAAAAAGATGGGTGACAGAGAGGGGAGCAGGAAATTCTAAACCACCGGACTGTGCAACTTTAATCACCCCCCCCCCCCGCACACACACACACACACACACACACACACATACACACATCCTCGGTCCGCCCCGACTCTGGTTCCCAGGCTTGATCCACCAGAGGTATGCCGGCATGTGCCGCCTCAGTGGGGGGTGGGGGTGGGGGTGGAGTAGACCCTATTCTCAACCGAGCCCACTGCGGGAATGTGGCTTCCCCATTTTGATTCACTACTGGGACTAAGTTCTCTCCTCTCTCTCCTCTCTCTCCTCTCTCTCCTCTCTCTCCTCTCTCTCCTCTCTCTCCTCTCTCCTCTCTCTCCTCTCTCTCTCCTCTCTCTCTCCTCTCTCTCTCCTCTCTCTCTCCTCTCCTCTCCTCTCCTCTCCTCTCCTCTCCTCTCCTCTCCTCTCCTCTCCTCTCCTCTCCCCTCCCCTCCCCTCCCCTCCCCATCCCTCCCCCCTCCCTCTCCTCTCCTCTCATCTCATCTCCCTCCCCTCCCCCTCCTCGCCTCTCCTCCTCCTCCCCTCCTCCTCCCTCCCTCCCGTCCCTTCTTCTCTTCTCTTCACTCTTCACTCTTCCTTTGTTTCCCCCCCCCCTTTAACTCCCTTTCTCTCTGCTCTACCTTTCCTAATTATCCACCAGTAACAGTAACACATTCAAGCACTGCTCAAACTGCTATCCACCCACACAACAATAGCACTATTCACCATCTCACTTAAACCGCACAGCATTTGCGAATCAGTAGGTTCGAACCCTGACGAATGACCAATAACTTACAAGTTGGGGGGGGGGGGGATGCATGTTAAAGTCAGGTGACTAGATCTTTAAAATGCTGGTGCCCGTCGACTGCTGGTGTGGTTGAGGTGGATACTCGACATGGTGAAGAAAGCTCTATTGGGAGGAATGTTTGAGACATGTGCACTTTCTGTATACATTCAAGTCATACCGGGCCTCCAGGCTCTTGCCATGGGAGGGGTAAAGTGGGTTACTCGTACATCATGGTGTGCTGGGGACTCGTGTATTTTGATTGTTTCAGATCCAAGAGAAGTGTAGTTATTTCTTAAAGGGCCTGTAACATGATCAAAACAACATTGCTTATTCATAATTATTATGATCAAATATGACTAGACATAACGTTTATAGCTTGAAACAACATATTGTAAAATATTCTGATATCCGGATTGGGGGGGGGGGGTATTATGTGAGGTGTTATTTGTATACCTAGCAAAGTTAGCTTGTATATATATGTGTGTATATATATATGAGACTGTCTTAAAAGGTGCTTAGCAATATGGAAAAAAACTTTGTCCATTGTAACGATCAACATCCTATCTGCTTATGCATTTGCTCAGGATAAACTGATTTGTTTTTTTACATGGTGTGTCATAATCCTAATAGAATACATATTTATTTGAAGCAAATGTCCTTGTGATTTCAGTGTAACAGTTTCTGTGCTGTTTTGTGTCAATCGTTACAATGGAAGAAAGAAAAAATGAGTTCTCACCTTTTGACACAGGCTCATATATGTATTTCTTGGGTTATAACTGAGTTCATGGGGATGACATAGTGAGTGCTGGCAGGTTGAGTGAAGTGGTACTCAGGACCTGGCCCTTCTGCCTGAGTAGGGGTCAACCCAATCCAGTAGGGGTCAAAACAATCAGGCTGAGGGAAGCAGCCAGAGCAGTGTTGGTTGTGGCCAGGCAGCCACTGGTGGTGGGAAGACTACTGGTTGCCATGGACACTAGATATGCTGTTCTCCTATTGGGTGACAGGGGTGGCTAGGGAACCTATATACTATAAAAAATAAAGATAGAAGGCTTGCCTTCCCTTACTCTCTTCACTCTTACTTTCTCTTTCTTGTCTGTATCGTATTTCCCTACAGTCTACTTGCACAACCACAGATCCAGGTACCAATTCTATACTATTTTCTGCCGTTTTGGTAGATCATGGGATTCGAACCCACGAGTTTGTACCCTGGTCGAGTCAAACCAGTAGCATACAAAATTGATACTTGTCGCTACCTAGTCTGGCGCTTGGCTATAAATAATAATAGGATATGACAAGGACTGGTTAGCTCAGTGTCAGGATAATGTGATTGAGCCAATGAGTAGGATGTCAAGACACGGTGCACGTGGCATGGTCTCCCAGTGGGGCAGCGCTGTGAAGTCGCCATGAGTGGATACTGACACAAGTTGGTATCCGTCCTGATATTACCTTAGATGTCACCAGGATGTAAAACTCCAACCAACCAACCATAATCTTTCAGAGTAATGAAAGACAGAAAATCATAATTCAAAACCAGACACAGATAATTACTTTTTTGGGCTAATAAATTTATTAATCAGGCTTAATAAATTTTCACACAGCCTTATATTTCTATCACTATAGAACATAAGTCATTGTCCTCCTCTCAATAGTACAATTGAGACTATTAGCTTTTAACTACTCTAACTTCGCAGGTGGTACAACCTGGTAAGACAATATGATTACTGTTAATCATTACTTATGTGCAAGTCAATAATTAATTGTTATATCATAATATTCATATGATAGTTATTCTTGAATGCAGGATTCTTTGAAGATACTTGAAAATGAAGACATGAGACAGGAGCTAAGGGTGGATCACGGTCACGCAGTCAACTCCCATCCGGCACACACACACATTTGCACTTGTAGTACACACATCATCATTCAACATAGGGAAATAAAAGGGACCATTAGATCTCAGCCCTATCATAGTTAAGGAGGTAAAATGGGTGGGTGGGATGGTCAAATTTACGTCTTGAATGCCAACGATCCGTCATCGTCGATGGCCAGGTAGGGAATGGATTAGCCTTTAAATCTACTACCGGAAGTCAACTTCGATCGTAGCGACACATGCTACGACGGTATCTATGGTATTCATAATATCAAGCCCGTAGTCAGGGTTTTGAATTACGCATGTTACCAGCAACATGTACAATTCAAAACCAGACACAGATAATTACTTTTTTGGGCTAATAAATTTATTAATCAGGCTTAATAAATTTTCACACAGCCTTATATTTCTATCACTATAGAACATAAGTCATTGAAGCTCCTCTCAATAGTACAATTGAGACTATTAGCTTTTAACTACTCTAACTTCGGAGGTGGTACAACCTGGTAAGACAATATGATTACTGTTAATCATTACTTATGTGGAAGTCAATAATTAATTGTTATATTATAATATTCATATGATAGTTATTCTTGAATGCAGGATTCTTTGAAGATATTTGAAAATGAAGACATGAGGCAGGAGCTAAGGGTGGATGATGGTCACGCAGTCAACTCCCATCCGGCACACACACACATTCGCACTTGCAGTACACACATCATCATTCAACATAGGGAAATAAAAGGGACCATTAGATCTCAGCCAAATTGGAACACGAGAGCTGATGGTCCCTTCCTAAATAGGTTTTTTTTTTGTTTTTGTTTTTTTAAATTTACATAATTAACAACACTGCTTGATATCGATCTTCCCAGTGTTCTTAGGCAGTCTAATGATGTCCCACACTCTCGCATATTCTTGAGCTTCCCCTCGGTGTAGGCTATGGCATGTGACCAACAGCCACCAGGGAAGTCCAGCATATTGCAATGCCATCTGCAAGCATTTGGTGAATAGACGACAACCAGTCAGAGGTGCCCCGTTCGACATCACGAATGCTGGGGCGCACTCATGCACCGGAAACTGGTGACTGAACTTAGTCCATGCATTCAGAAGACAGAGTTGAGAACTGGGTACCCAGGGTAGTTCAATTGTGTAGACCTCCTCAGGCCTGCAAGTGGTTTTAGTGCTCCTGACTGTTACCGTCAGGTGTGTTTTGTGTGCCTTGATGTCACCTCTGATCAGCATATGACCGTCATCCCCCAATACCTCGGAATAAAACAATTTGACTGTCTTAATAAACATAGGAAACCTATTAATAAAGCAGCAATCAACATCAACCCATCATCACCAATTCTTCTGAATTTTAAAATCATTGTTTTACTATGCTCAGTCTTCAAAGGGAATGCCCTATTGTACCCTCTTATTATGCCATGTTCCCTCTGATAGTCCCGCTGTAAAATACACGCTAGGCCTGTTCACTATTGTGCGATTATTTTCTGCAAGTTGATAAAGCCAAAAAACTAAATTATCAACGAGCAGCAATGAAAGGAGTAAATCAAGGACGTCACCAGTATGAGAAACATGCATTTCTGGTAACAGTTTTCTACAACATAATCCATCAGCGATCAATTCAAATTTATCATCAAAGTACAACATACTGAGTGCAACTGCCAGGATGAGGGCCCCCCATGCGGCGTGGGGTATCACCTGCACCTCACAATTATTCAATGTAGCAAAACGCCAAAGTGAGGAGATAACGAGTTCAACGCTATTACTAAATTTATCACTTCCAATTGAGCTACGTGAAAGTTATTGCTTAGGAAAGCATGAGATCATAACCTGGAGAAAATTGATTATTATCAAAGCCCCTAAGTTCATACTGAATAATCCAAAACAATCTTCCTCATGACATGTGTGAGGACAGACAGAAGCAGCCATAATGCAAGTACCAATGAAATTTGAAGGCCATCCAAATTTTAAATAATGTACTATTTCTTCTCCTATAATCTATTAAACGTTCTGTACATCTATCCATAAGCACGGGACATCAGCTGCCAAGTAGTTTGGGATGCCAGTAGCCCTTCCTTCAGCACATATCTCCGGATAACTTAAGAAATAACTACAGTCAGATGTTAAACTTGGCCAAGATTTAAGGATATAGCTTTGACCTGCCACTGGCATTTTCTCATAAAACAGCATTTCAGTCAATAGGCCATCATCTGATAAGCAGCCTGAAAGTCAACAATCCATTCTCACGCCAAGAGAATCTAGAATGATAATAATGAACTTTTTGTAACTGTGGTGAACTGTGTGACATGTAACCCAACTCGATGTGAACAATTACATCTATTGTTAAATCCATAACGGGTACGATTATACCTTTCGATCCACCCGTGCTAACAACTAAACAGTATTTTGGAGCCAGCGGGGGCTCCCAGGCAGTGGAACTACAGCCAGAGCCGGTGTTCTTGTCAACACAATGAGGACTCTATTAAAGTCAGAAGGGATACTAATAGTGATAGAGTTCATACCATGCAACATAACAACACTTAAGTAATCTAGACTGTCAATAGGAACAACATGACTGGGTAACACAGGCAAGAAGCATGCAAATGAACTAATTAGGAAAGTATTAATGAACTAGTACCAGGACTAGATTTTAGCACTGTAAGGAGGCACAGGGCCAACCAGGTCGGGAAAACCACAGTTCCCACCGGAGATAGTGCAACTGCTGACAATGATGCAGTATGTGATGTGCAGCCATAGCCATGGAGGGCCAACCAGAGCGGGAAAACAACAGTTCCCACCGGTGGCAGTGCCATCACAATGCCGACAAGCATTACTGATGGAGTCCTTGATGAGCAGCCCTAGCCATGGAGGGCAAAATGTTGTATTGCCCCCAGGCAGCGGAATGACAGCCAGAGCCGGTGGTCCCGACAACAGAACGAGGACTAGTAAAGTCCGAAGGAATACTAATAGCGGCAGGGTCTATATCATGCAACACAGCAACACTTAAATTATTTAGACAGTCTATAAGAACAACTTGACGAGGAACACAGGTAATAAGCATGGATATGAATCAAGAGGGAAAGTATTAAATAAACTAGTAGCACGACCAGTTAGGACTTTCTGGAGGCACAGGGGCCAACCAGGGTGGGAAAACAACAGCTCCCACCGGTGGTAGTGTAACCACGATGCTGACAAGCATTAATGATGGAGTGTGTGATGTGAAGCCCTAGCCGTGGAGGGCGAACCAGCGTGGGAAAACAACAGCTCCCACCGGTTGATGCGTAACCACAATGCTGACAAGCATGAATGACGGAGTGTGTGATGTGCATCCATAGCCGTGGAGGGCGAGCCAGGGGTGGGAAAACAACAGTTCCCACCGGTTGATGCGTAATCACAATGCTGACAAGCATGAATGACGGCGTGTGAGATGTGAAGCCCTAGCCGTGGAGGGCGAACCAGGGGTGGGAAAACAACAGTTCCCACCGGTTGATGCGTAACCACAATGCTGACAAGCATGAATGATGGAGTGTGTGATGTGCAGCCCTAGCCGCGGAAGGCCAACCAGGGTGGGAAAACAACAGTTCCCACCGGTGGCAGCGCCACCACAATGCAGACGAGCAGTACCGACCAACATCATCTGAAATATATAGCAATCATTGAATCAATCAACACAAAATAAGCCATAACGACGAATTAAAATAAGCAGTCGTAAGATAAACCGACGAAAACGGCCGATAGAAATCAATCACAAGCTCACATTATATCACATTAACGTAAAACCATTCGACATCTACAAACAGAACCAACTACACAAAGTTAAACTTCAATTTTGGAATAAAAAGTAACATCAACAGGAAAAAGACAAAGTTTTCAAAGAACAGACAACAAAAACCGACCGAGATAGATCGATCCCTTGGTCCCCATTCGGTCTAGGAATCCTCACATATTCTGTTAGTACACACCAGAATAAGCCTATCAAATATAGTTAATGAAGCGTCAAACAACGCAAGTCATCTCCACAAAATGCTCCTTCCACTAATATTCACCTTACACATGATGTATGTAAATCCAGACTCAAAATATAAACTAACCTGTCACCAGACAAATGGTAAGTGTACCCAAACTGCTCGGTAATCGACCCAATTGTAGCTATTTGAGCCACTATTATAAACACATTTTATCTCAATGGAACATACACCAATGGAAAGAATCTTCTCTGTAACATTGGTAACCTCCTGAGCTAACGTCATTATTGCCGGTAAAGTATAAGTATATCTCTTTCCATGATAAAAACCCTTAACTATCCCAGCATTAACACTATGGCCCTCGGTGAAACTAAGACTTACAATAATTCTACGTCCATCAGTGTTCTTTTTTGGCCGGGTCATAATAGGACTAATTTGGGCCCAGGGAGAAAAGGTAGTTCAGCGAATGGACCCAGCATTGCTTTATGGAATAATTCAGTAATTACATACTTATTAATCCAAAACAAACCTTCTCATCGCATGTATGATTATTATAAGTAGCACGGCAACTGCAATTTTAGGGAGACAGAGGGGACATAGTAAGCAAGTTCTGCGGAATTACATAATCGGGTGAAAAGCCAGGTTAAAATCGGTTGAAAATACTGACGGTATTATCGGAATAGCAACACCTCACCAAATTGAAACCCACAAAAGGAAAAACACAATGACATATGAAAATAAATAGCGAAATAGCGAATGGTAGACAGGAAGTGTGAACACTTATTTGTCTCTTATTTTTGCTTGTGTGCAAGTAAATAAGCAACACTGCAAGTAAATAAACACATCTTTGTATTTACCTGTTACTCATGAAATGCAAAATCAATTATATTGTGTAGTTTAATAGACTTAATTATTGGGTCCTCATCTTGGTTATTTACATCCTCTGCCATTTCACCAACTCTACAGTAATGACAATGATACATTACAAACTTGAAAAAGAAATAGTAGTGACCTTAAATTGCATAATTAAACCAACGATGTGCAATTGAACTATTGGTGAAGGTGAAATCCAACCTGTTGAAGTTCGGCACGCTTTAAGTCAATGTATCATTGTATGGCTATGCACATCGCTGTATTCCCAGTCTGTGTGTCCGAGTGACACTGACAGACACTCACCAATGGTTGTTGATGAGCGATAATAGGGCACCTAGACTAGAGTAGCTTCAATGCTATATTTCGACAATCATAGACTTAAGTTGGAGAATTCCACTCACAGCTGGTGCATGTCACCAGGGGCCATGGTAATCGTCACCGTATCGTTCTAATATTAGTATATATATGTACGAGAAGCAAGTACAGATATATACATAAACATCAACCCAATTCTGAACTTCTATTCTGATAACGGCAAACACGCCAACTTAAACAACCCGGAAACAAATTTCAACAAAGGCTGTCGATACTCCGACAATCCTTGATCATGCAAACGTCATACCTACGACCTTCGGCCCGTACGGTAACTGACCTAAAAAATGCGAAAAACAAAGAACTACAAACTCCCCGCGAACCATCTATCTGAATCAAGCAAACGGGAAAAATCCTCCAGCGTCGCAGCCTGAACCAAACAAGATGATTACCGAGATGATTACCGAAACTTCAACACACGGATCAAATTTACGTATTGAATGCCAACGATCCATCATCGTCGATGGCCAGGTAGGCAATGGATTAGCCTTTGAATCTACTACCGGAAGTCAACATGCGTCGCTATGACGGTATCTATGGTATTCATAATATCAAGCCCGTAGTCAGGGTTTTGAATTACGCATGTTACCAGCAACATGTACAATGGCTCCGCAGAAATGGTAATGGTTGGCAGCTCTGTAAATGGGACCGATGGTGGTGGTGGGGGGGGGGGGGGGGGGCGAGGGAGGGGGGCATATGTAGCTTACAATATTGGTAGTATATGTCAGTGATAGAAATATGAACAAAAAATGTCACTGGTCCATATGACAAGTGATTTTCACTTGTCCATCTGAATTTTCACTTGTCCACAATACTTACTTACCTTTATTATCTCTGTTAGCCTCCGTGGTTATGGGAATAAAACTACACAAATAAATCAAAGCAACAAAACAAATATAATAAATACTGTAAATTACATTTTAAGCAACAACAAAAATCGTGAAATACGTATTTTTTTAAGCCCAAAATGTCCAACAGAAGAGCTCAAGCCATATTCTGCTTGTCCGTGCCTATTCTCACTTGGCGCAGACAAAGCTCTTATTTCTAACAGTGTATGTGTGTGCGCTTGGGTGTGGAGGAGATGGGAGCTGGAGGGAGGGATAGGGGATGGAGGGTCTTGGTTATGCGATTTAAAAAAAATTTGTAACACTTGACCCACTTTTGCTGGCTGGTTAGACACCTGATTCACTGAACATTTCCACACCATCAGCCCCAGCTCTTTAGTGTGTGTGTCGGGGGTGGGGGTGGGGGGGTGTTATGCCACATCTGACTGCCGTGAACTGGTGGCGCTCTTTGTAATGTGTTTACGTGTGGCTTTGAGCCTTTGTTGAGGATACCATTTGCTGCTCTAGCCCCCCCCCCCCCCACTCCCGCCCTCCTTTCGGTTTGACCTACTTAGTAACTGCAGACTGGGCGCGGATGGCCAAATCGGTAGTGCTCAGGTCTCGGGAGTTCAATTCCCGGTCGAGTCAAACCAATGACTTACAAAATTGAAGCTTGTTGCTTCATAGCTTGGTGCTCAGCATTAATAGGATAGGGCAAATACTGGTTAGCTCAATGTCAGGATAATGTGACTGATTGGGATATCGGGTTACGGTGCTGCTGGCCGAATCTCCCAGTGGGGCAGCACTATAAAGTCGCCATGCAGTTGGTACCCATCCTGATATGACCTTAGATGTTGCCAGGATGTAAAACTCCAACAACCAACCTATTAACTATTGCTACCAATAAAATTGGGATCTTATAAATATTTTTAGATTGGTTTACATTGACAAATTATATGCACGCTTTTCAGTGTAGCACTCACTCACTCACTCACTCACTCACTCACTCACTCACTCACTCACTCACTCACTCACTCACTCACTCACTCACTCACTAACCAACAAAAACAAGTATTAGGTGTCACGAGGTCATACATATTGTGGACGGTGGAACATGAAGGTATGCCATAGAACTGATTAAATCATAACGGGGTGGGTATATAATTATATTGTGCGACGTGGAATGCATGTCTGGTCATTTTGATTGATGATGATTATGATTAAGGTTTTGTTTGGTGCCAAGCAGTCCGTCTCCTTCTGAACCTTGACCCCACCTACCCACCCTCCACCGCTGGGCTGTATGTATACTATTTTGAAGCAAAACCGAGCAGAGTTTTTAAAAAGATACATAAAATACATCATTGTGCAGAGCTATTTGCATGTACAATGTATATGTTTGCACACCATTTTATTATTTGGGATTTGTGGCCTAGAGAACCTAATGCTTATGACCTAAGCCCATGAATGGCAGAAGTATGGGTTCGATTCCTGCTTATTTCTCCCCTTGCTTGCAAATGACATGCATACATCATTTAGTCACTATTTGTATAATTGTGTATTACCTCAGTACTACGCTTGCGACCCAAACCAAATGGAGATGTAAGACTAATTTTAGATCTAATATTATTCAAAAAATTCATAGAATAAACATTTAAAAATGTTTTCCTTAGAGTTAGACACAGCAAGAGACTTAGTAACGCAAGGCTCCTGGATAGCCAGTGTGGATCTTAAAGATGCATACTATACAGTACCTATCTATGAACTTGATCGGAAATATCTCAGATTTTGTTGGAACGGCAAACTTTATGAGTTCACGTGCAAGCCGAATGGACTGGCTTGCTGTCCACGCATTTTCACAAGGTTACTTAAACCAATTTCTCCCCAGATCGCTAGGGAAGGACATATTATGTTTCCTTATATTGATGATTCATTTATTGTTGCACAAACACAACAACAATGCCAGACAGCAGTAGACAAATTATGTGAAACTTTTACAAAATTAGGGGGTCGGGATGGCCTTAAATGTTGCCAGCACATAAATGTTGTATTCCAACAACCAACCAACCAACTATATACATTATATATACCCGTAATCTGGGAACACACAAGTTTCTGCATGCCCAATGAATGTGGTCAGATAAGCTGTTATATTCTTCTGCTGACCTACCGGTAAATGTCAATTCGTTCTTGGCCAGTGCCCGGAGAAAACATAACTTGGTGGCGCGCATTGCACCAAACAATAACAGTGCGTACATCTGAATAGTGCTGCCCCACTGGGCGACCAGGCCGCTCGCGCCATGACCCGATATCCCACATAATCACATTATCCTGACACTGTGCTAACCAGTCCTTGTCCTATCCTATTAATGCCGAGCGCCTGGCTAGGTAGCAACAGTATCAATTTGATATGTCATTGGTTTGACTCGGCTGGGATTCAAACTGCCGACCTTCCGCACGGGAAGCCGGCGCTCTACTGATTCGGCCACCGCGTCCGGTGGATCCAGTAGCACTGAGGTGTTGTTTAAAGCAGCATAGTCCGATGAAAGTATCAAATTTTCTAAACGAAAACAATCATCTAGACTTTATTCTGCATATCCAACTTAGATAATTGTGCACTTATTAAAGCTGAGATGCCTGCGGCAAAAAATCGAAACGCCTTGAAGTCAATGGGCTGCAACCCTTACACGCGGTATGCGAATGCGACAACTCGATCGGTCCCTGTAGCGATCCATGCGGCATGCGGCACGCGGTGTGCGAATAGAAACATCAGTCGCACTTGTCCATTAGGTTTAGATGAGGAGAGGCGACTGAGCATTACGGAACGGTCATGCACAAGGGTGCTGAGGGGAAACATGGTGGTGGTGGTGGTGGGGGTTCGGGGTGGTAAAAATGCTACCAGAGCCACAAAAATATGAATACTTATCTATAATTTGGTAATTATAAAGGTAGGAACCTCCATGTGACGTACCAAGAGTTACATAGATATAAATGCCATATTAGGCCATATACAGTGCAGTATGGAGTATACTTGTTTATTTTTATTTTTTAAATATAGCCAGTCGTGTGCCGCATGCCGCATACCGCATAGAAGGAATCTTCCCATTCGCATGCTGCATGCTGCATGCGCATACCGCATAGAAGGAATCTCAGCTTAAGTGTATACCTCTGCATAGAGGGGAATACTATGTCGTTTAAATAGAACATGTTACTGCTGAAGCCTATGGCGCCTGAGTTTTTACGTGCTTGCCTAAATTAATTTGGCATGTTTGCACTTCAAATATCTCTAAAGCTAGCCAGTTAAAATAAAAGTTACTTCAAACTAAAGTAAGGTGGATTATCAACATAACATTTTTTTAAATGACAGAAACTCGAAATCATTAGACTATGCAAATTTAACAACGCTCTCCAACCCTTCGTGCTTGTTTAGTTTGACCTTTATGCTAACAAAAACTAACCTGTAGGCATGCTGTATACTGATGTGGATTAATGTGTATAATTAAAGCCAATTTTTGTTGGGGGATTGGTTTGCTCAGTGTCAGGATAATGTGACTGAGTGGAATATCAGGTCATGGTGCTGGTGGGCTGGTCTTCAGTGGGCAGCACTATAAAGTTGCTATTAGCGCGCAGTGACAAGTCGGTACCCATTCTGATATGACCTTAGATGTTGCCAGGACGTAAAACCTCCTTAAAACCAACCAACCTTGTTGGGGCAAAGCTAACAGTGGCATAGCCCGATGGTTTTGAGTTACTTTAAAGAAAATTAAAATGTAGATGAATATATGAGGTTGATCATTATAATCCACTTTACTTTAGTTAGTTTTAAAGAGTTAACTTTGAAGACATTTCAAGTGAATAAATGCAGAATTTATTTTGGCATGCACATGGAAATGCTGGATATATTAGTTATTACTATTAATAGGCTTCAACAGTGACATATTTCTATTAAAATTGACTTACTATTCCTTCTATACAATAGTGAATGTTTAATAAGTGTACTAGTATCTGAATATAAATTATAAGCTCAAATATGGGTAAGTGTCTTGGTTTAGACAATTTGATGTAGGTTCATCGGACTATGCAGCTTTAAATCACTCACCATCATGATTATTTGTTTTTTTAGATAACGCTACCCTTCAGATCCGCTGTATGGCGATGTGGGTTGATTTGTACAATTAAAGCTAATTTAGCTTTATTGGGGGGCATGGGGCAAAGTTTAATGCAGTGCTTCTTATTCTGGTAGGGGCGGTCATGCACTTCTCTACGGGGGCTGGGGATGGAGAGGCGGAGAGGGGACTTACATGCACATGTGGCGAGGATAGACTTGTTGCATTAGTGAGTCGGGATGGCCTAATAGTTAAGACGCTGGCTCCGGAATTCCATAAACGTTGCGGGATAGAGTTGGAATTGTAGAAGTTGAAGCTGAGACAGGGTAGGACAATAAGGACTGTCCGGTTGCCTGGGGCACAGGTGAAGTTCTCGGTGACCTGCCCAAATGGGCAAGTCATTATTTGTCTGATCTGCAGTACTTGTCGCTTCCTAGCTAGGCGCTTGGCATTATTAGGATAGGGCAAGGACTGGTTGGCTCAGTGTCAGGATAATGTGACTGAGTGGGATATCAGGTCATGGTGCTGGCGGCCTGGTCTCCCAGTGGGCAGCACTACAAAGTCACCATGACTGCGCACTGTCACAAGTCGGTACCCGTCCTCATTTGACCTTAGATGTTGCTAGGACGTAAAACAACAACAAACAAGCAGTAGCAGATTTCAGTTTCAATTGGCTCAGTTGGGCTTGGGAAAGTAGCTTTGCCACTTGGGCAAGTAGTTTTGGCTCTCGGGCAAGTAGAACATTCAGTCACTTTCCCGATTAGCCAAGTGGGGGAAAATGTAACTGTCGTACCTTAGAATTGGAATTGTGAAAGTAGAATTTGAAGCTGAGATATATGCAATTGCATTAAATGTGTCTGGTGAACCACTGGAGGTGCAGAGACACTCACCAGCGCAGCTGTGATTACTGGCAAACATTTTCCAGCACACTGCTGAGATAATTGTAAATGCTTTAATTTTCACCGTTCTTGTCAGCAATCGTTTTATTTATCTGTATCCTGGTTCGGAAATACATGAGAACATATTAGAATAAGACTCACTACTCTATCTACTTTTGCATAAATGCACAGAACACTGGCTGGTCCATAAGACCTACCGTTACTTTTTATTGAGCAAAATCGGTGGCGAAATGGGCAGATAGTAGGGGGGGGGGGGGGGGGCTGAGGGGCTGCCTGGAGGGGAGAAGGAGAATTAGGGGAGCTGTTTGGAAGCAAGCCTCCCGCTCTGCAGGCCGCACCTCAGCCTCCATTAACCCAGACTACAAAGGAGCATATCAAAGGAGGTTACAGGAGCAGTAGTAGAAGTCAATAACAATAAGCAGGATCATTACACACGTGAATAATATTTGCATAAATGCTTTTTACATCACATATTTTAACGTGAGCCTTCCAATGACAATAGACCCAGCCAGTTAAGCTAGTGACATCTGTCGGCAGAATCTGGAACCACTCTATTCGGGTACATTCCCCAACTGCCTATGATTTCACATGCTATATCTCCGTAAAGAATGCTTGGGAAAATAATAGAATGCCTGATTATATTTAGATATTCATATTGCAACAGGATTCAAGCTCTTATCCTTGTAATATATCTATATTAAAAAAATTGACAACTATATCGTATTTTTCTTCTGGAATTTCACCGCCACTCTCTGTTAATTAAGCCTCCAGTTAAGCTAGTGACATCTACCAGCACAATCAGGAACCACTCTAGTCGGGTACTTTCCAGCTTAACTGGCGGGGTCTATTGTTTTCAATCTTTCCGTCGAAAAGTTTCTGGCAGTGAAATTCACCGACAGGGGGCAGACCTGGCTGCATTCCGCCCGGTGTGGCCAGGCAGCTGGCAACGGCCGGTGCTTCATTATGGGGACGAGCCTGGGGCGCCTGGCCTGGGCATATTTGTTCACACTGGTCTGCGTACATTATGTATGGCCGTCGCCCGACCCACCAGCAGTGGGTGTGAGGGTGGGGGGTGAGCCACTCTCGGCATGTACATTCTGCTATTGACGTGCAGAAGAACAGTGATTATTGTAATCCAGGGGTAAACTCCATCCCTGCTCTAGGCATGTACGTTGTGCTATTGATGTGCAGCAGAACAGTCAGTGATAGAAAAAGTAACGTTTTTTAAAATTTAAAGACGCCTCTACATTGATTTTTCATATCATCGGCTATTGGACGTTAAACACATGGTCATTCTGACATATTTCTTTGGAGAAACCCTTCTACCACCAGATATGCTACTCTTTCTGATAAGCAGCAAAGGGTCTTTTATATGCACTTTCCCACAGATGGCACATACCACATCATTTGATGAACCAGTTGTGGACCACTGGTTGGAATGGAAAATAGCCCAAACTGCAAATGGGTCCACTGAGTAGGATCGATCGGATGACCGACACCTTCACAGATGGACATGCTTATTGCCTGAGTTACGTCCCGCTCCCTCCAGTGATAGAAATACGCACACAAAAATTCACTTCTCCATAAGGACTAGTCTGGTGTGATTTTCACTTGTCCGTCTGAATTTTCACTTGTAATGTCCACAGTACTTACCTTTCAGGGATGAAAGATCTCCGCGATTTCGCGGATTTCCGGGATTTTTCCTGTAGCTATAAGTGTATACTAATACATTGTTCAAACACCCCAGCACTGTAAGTGTATACTAATACAGTGTTCAAACACCGCAGCACTATAAGTGTATACTAATATGTTGTTTTATGATGCACCACCATCAGCGTATACTAATGTGTGGCGCAGATGCGCAGCACTATCAGCGTATACTACTAATACGTGCTTCAAACGTATATATGTATGAAACCCGACTTCCGGGAATTGTCCGCGATTCCCTGACAATGCTAAACCAATGGGAGAATATCAGCGTTTCCACTTTTTTTCCGGAGACCACTTTCATCCATGACCTTTATTATCTCAGTTAATGTCCATGGTTATGGGAATAAACCTACATAAATAAATCAAAACAAAACCCGTTTCCATGCAGCACACACAACCAGCTTTTTTCATTTTTTTCTTCCCCCCCCCCCCCATCAATTTCACCGTTTTTGTGGGATTTGTTTTTACACATGCTAGTTTGTAGAAATAAACAGCAATAAAATCAATTCTACTCACGTTTCGTCGTGAATATGGATGGCCCTTGCTGTTGACATGGTGTAAAAACACCCATCAATCAATCATACGTACGTACATTTTCGACCCTAACATAATCTACATTATATAGTACTAATTAGGGTCGGGGTGGGGGAGGGGGGTCTGAGAATTAATATTCTCCGCGATCTGAACAATGTCCAGAAGAGTGGAGGGGGGGGGGGTGGAGGGAGTAAAAGCTATGTTCGGATTTCTTTTCAAGCTATGACATCTGTTATATATTCTATCAATATTTTTAGGTACGGTTTAAGGGTGGGTGGTGGGGGTGGGTGGGAGGGGCGGTGTGCGAACCATTTGCATTTATAAACAATTCCTTTATTACTTCAGATGGAATGTGAATACGGTGATAGAAATAAGCAAAACTAAATTTACTTGTCCACCGGACAAGTCTGGTGTGATTTTCACTTGTCCGTCCGAATTTTCACTCGTGCACATATAGAAATATACAAATATATACAAATATATATTCAAATGTATACAAATATATATGCTGTATAAGAATTATACGAGTATAATAACCTGGAATAACCTTCCTTTCCCTCATCACTCACTCGGCTCCATGGACTGATGGAGTCTGTCCTAGTCATCTACTGCTCTAGCCTGCCCCAACCCCAGCTCCGATGGTGGTGCCACTACGCCTGCACACTGTAACCGCCACTGACTGTACCGCTGAAAATATATTATATATATCTTTTAATATATCTTATTTAATCTTATTTAATTTATATTTCTATACAGTGAAACTTCTTTAAATCGACCGACCTTGGGACCGACTTTAAGTGGTACATTTAGGGAGGTGGTCGGTTTAGGGAGTTAGAATATGGTTACAATAGTATTAATGGGACCCAAATATAGCGATCGATATAGGGGAGTGGTCGATCTGTGGAGGTGGTAGGTTAGAGAGGTTTTACCGTATATGCAGTGCTAGAAATAAGCAAAATAAATTTCACTTGTCCATCTGAATTTTCACTTGTCCCAGACAAGCGGACAAGCGCTTATTTCGAACGCTGCCAGAACATATAATACAATCGTGAACTACCGCTTAGCAATACAGCGCTGTGCCATTGCGTGTCATCTGTGCATAGTGTAAGGGTGAGGTGGGGCGGGGCTGTTCTGTGGCATTATTCACAAGCACTGTGTAGCCTAGATACTGTGTAGCCTAGATACTGTGTAGCCTAGATACTCATGCAGCTCGACATTGTCACATCAATCCCCCAATCTAACCAGTTTGATATAGTCAGATGCTCATCTGTCACAGTCAGCTATTTTTGGTGTGCAGTATTGATGAAAACATGTGGCGTAATACTTTTTCTTTTTTTAAGTGATGACTATATTTACCCTGCTCATAGCGGATAAGTGTGTTTAATAACACTTATTTTCACCGCTCGGCAGCACTAATCCAATTTGATTTAAATCGTCTGAATTTTGTTCTTTTTTTTAGTAATAATTTAGGTTTTCTTGCTTCTTGTTTATGGCTTGTAACTGTTTCTAGATTACAAACAGTCCAAAATCCAGCTTTTACTATACTTTCTGTTAATCCATTTAAACATCATCTGTTTTTCTAGGTTACATTATTTTTTAGCCTGTAAAAAAGTGAAAGTGGAATGTGGAAAGAATCCAGTGGCCACCGTTTTGGTATGGTGGCTTTCTCTTCCATTTCAGCAACTCTAAGCCGATAGTATAGATAATGTTGTTGGAGTTTTATGTCCTGGCAACCTATGGTCATATCAGGACGGGTACCGACTCGTGACAGTTTTATTGTGCTAGTCCAACTGGGATATCAGGCCGCCAGCACCATGATGCGATATCCCACTCAATCACATTATCCTGACACTGAGCTATCTAGTCCTTGCCCTATCCTAATGCGGGGTGCTAAGCTGATATGACCCTAGATATTACCAGGACTTGAAACTCCAACAACCAACTAACCTTGGCCTCTAGGTAAAATATTCAACCCCCACTCAGAGTAGGAGTGAATGACAATCCGAGCCAAAGCTGATTCGGTAGGAATAAACAATAAACAAGTTGTGGAAGCACTGGTTCCAGCATGCAGTATTTATAGATCTACATATTGGCATAAAATTGATTAAATGGGCGAGAATGCAAACAATCCAAGATGGCGGCCACTGAATGCTCTCGGTTTAACTTTTAAATTAAGTCTATTTAATCTACGTGATTTTCATCAATTCTCCACTCCAAAAATATCGGACTATGATAGATAAAAATATTTGAATAATATATTTAGCATATTAGATTGCAAAACCATGTGGTTATTTCCATAACCCAGCGTTCCGACACTTTTTCTAATGTGTTGCAGTGCTGCCAAAGTATTGTACCTTTTATTTCAACGAAAAACTACTTTTTATACTTTTTTTCATACTTTTTTAAAATATTAGATTTTATGCAACCAATAATCCATAACTGGTGCATCAAAGGCTGTGGTATGTGCTGTCCTGTCTGTGGGAAAGTGCATATGAAAGACCCTTCGCTGCTTATCAGAAAGAGTAGCCTATGTGGCAGTAGCTGGGTTCCTCCAAAGAAATATGCCAGAATGATTACATGTTTGACGTCCAATACTCGATGATAAAAATCAATGTGTTCTGAAGGCGTCTTTAAAGCAAAAAAGATGTTATGCTTTTTAGGGGTAAACATCCATAGTGGCAGCACTAGAGTGACTTCTGGGAGTGTGAAAAGAAGGGTTTTTACAGATACGCCGTTAATGTAGGTGTTGCCAGCCCCCAACCCCAAACCCTCCATGCTGTATGTAATTACAGACGCTTAAATTATTAGTGTTTCGTCGTTAATATGGCGTGGCCTTTGTTGCCGACGTGGCGTGAACTCCCCGATCATCGCTCACTCATTTACTAAATTCTCCATGTTTGAAATTCCAGGACCCAGAATGAGGCTCAAGCCCCTGTAGCCCGCAAGCGGCGGTATTATCACGGGACATAAACTTAAAGCTCGATTAAGCATACATTTTGTTCAAATGAAAACACTCACAAGCATTTATTTAGATTTGATTCTACATACTGGTGCACTTATGAAGCATTTGTTGCCACATAGAAGGGAATACTGAGTTAATAAACAAGTGTTACTGCACAGAAGGGAATACTAAGTTAATTCAATAGAACTACTAAAAGAATTTACTATTGCTGAAACCTATGGTGTTCATGCCAAAAAAATAATTGTGCATGTTTTGTATTCAAATATCTTCAAATTTAGCCAATTATAATAATTGTTACTTCAAACCTATTGGTAGATTATAGCGGTCAACCTAATAATAATAATAATAATAATAATAATATGAATAAGCAATGCTTAGGACCGACCCACCGATATAACTACAGCAAAGAATTTTATGATTTTTTTTTACTCCACTCGCGGTGTTCGATTTGAAATTCTATCAACTCGGGTGACCCGAATACGGCCGTCGTTTCCGCGAAGTAAACTATTAAGGGGTTAGGCCAATCGCTGTCATTCACCCTCTTTGCTGCGGAGCGAAGCTCGACGAGCGATTTCCGTTTCCGTTTGATGGATTTTTCTCGGTTTCTAGGTATGAGTTTACAAATGGCAGCCATACAGTGCTATTTCCGTTTCCGTTTGCTGGATTTTGGTGAAGTCATGTTCAGTAAGAGTATTGTTTATGTATTTGTATATATATCTACATGCGTTAGTCTTAAGCCTCCCCGTGGGTGGGTCGGTAATAATAATAGCAACAAAAACAAAGGTAAAAAATACATATTGATCAATCCGTCAGAATAGTAGTCACCATGACTGGATACCCCACATAGTCATACATTATCCTAACATTGGAACAACTACCAACCATTGCACTTTTCATTCTATTTTGTCCTTCCTTCCTTCCTTCCTTCCTGCCTTCCTTCCTTCCTGACCAGACGGGATGGCCGAATGAGTTAGAGCGCCCGTCTCCCGTGTTGGTAGGTCGTGGGTTCGAACCCTGGTCGAGTCAAACCCAGGACTTAAAATTTTATACTTGTTGCTTCATAGCCTGGCGCTTGGCATTATTAGGATAGGGCAAGGACTGGTTGGCTCAGTGTCAGGATAATGTGACTGAGTGAGTTATCAGGTCATGGTGCTGGTGGCCTGGTCTTCCAGTGGGGCAGCACTATAAAGTCGCCATGAGTGCGCACTGTCACAAGTCGGTACCCGTCCTGATATGATCTTAAATGTTGCTAGGGCATAAAACAACAAACTTACTTCCTTTTTTCCCTCCCTTCCTCCCTTCCTCCCTCCCTCCCTCCCTCCCTCCCTCCCTCCCTCCCTCCCTCCCTCTCTCCCGCCCTTCCTTCCTTCCTTCCTTCCTTAACAAAAAAAAGTTATGCTCGGCCGTGTATTGATCCCACGGAAGCAGACGCCGCACCGGTGTCGCAGTTTGAGCGCCCTGCCAGTTTGAGCACCCTTCTGTTGCTTCTGTGCATGCGCGGATAGAGACAACATTAAAACCACCCTAACTATCACAGTAATTTGTGATTTTTGGTGCTTTGAAAGCAAATTTCTCTTGTTTCTATTAAATAGTTCAGATCTTTCTCTACAATTTCACATTCAGATTTTTTTTGATCAGCCAATTGGAAGTTCTTGAATTTATTTTGAGAAAATAGTTCTTGAGGCCATGATCTGGTAAGGCTAACACTGGCACTGACACTCAGAATATCCCAACTTTCACTATTATCTGTTTTTAATACTTTCAGAGTAAATTGCTCTTAGGTTACATTAAATACTTCAGATCTTCCTCTTCAATTGCGCATTAAGATATTTTTAATCGATCCAATGAAAGCTTTTAAATCTATTTTACAAAAAAAGTATACAACCACTGGCAGGGCGCTCAAACTGGCAGGGCGCTCAAACTGCGACACCGGCTCGGGTCTTCCTACCCACTTACTGCATGTCCACTGCGTCCCATGAGGAGGGTTAGACAAGTGCGTGTACATGTAATAAATGTTGGCGCTGACTGGGTGGTGTTCGATGCCGCCCGGGTTCATCCAGTGAGAAGGTTAGGCACACATGCCGTAATGTCAGAGCTGAATAACACGCAGCTTTCACCGATATCCCATCCACAGCGCATGCGCCCGGCCTTTACTGAGCACTCAGCATGGCAAAACCTAGATAAAAAAGACTCACTCTAAAGCTAAAATTCCATATACGCATTCTCGATGTCGGCATGACGTCACAACCCCGGAAACTAGCCCGCGAAGGGTAAAATTCCGCCGTGATGTGTGCTGCGGCAATGCTATGTCTATGGGCAGCATTTATTTTTGTAAAATAAATTTAGAAACTTTCATCGGATCGATTAAAAATATCTTAATGCGCGATTGAAGAGGAAGATCTGAGGTATTTATTTTAACCTAAGAGCAATTTTCTCTGAAAGTATTAAAAACAGAGATAATAGTGAAAGTTGGGATATTCTGAGTGTCAGTGCCAGTGTTAGCCTTACCAGATCATGGCCTCAAAAACTATTTTCGCCAAATAAATTCAAGAACTTCCAATTGGCTGATATAAAAAAAGCTGAATATGAAATTATAGAGAAAGATCTGAACTATTTAATAGAAACAAGAGAAATTTGCTTTCAAAGCACCAAAAAGCAGAAATCACTGTGATAGATAGGGTAGTTTTAATGTTGTTTCTATGAGAGTAGCATTTGTTTTACCCTTCGCGCGCCGTGAACCCCAAAAGTGCCCGGATGTCCGACATCGAGAATTCGCACTGATCAGTCCATTGAGCGATCCAATCTGCTGTCCACGCATTCGCATTCGTATCCGGACATATGGAAGCACCACTGTGCGTTTACAGGCTTTTCCATTTTTTTGTCGCAATCGCATACCGCATATATATATGGAATCTTACTTTTACCCAGAATAGAGGTGAATGACAACTAAGGCTAAATATGAGCAAAAACTACTTCAAATAGGAATTAACTGTGATGGGGTTGGTTCCAGTGAGCAGTCACAGAGTTGGTGAATTGGCAGAGAATGTAAAAAGGCAATATTGACGATTCCAGATTGCTCTTGATTTGAGTTTTTAAGTCTATTAATCTACATTATTTAATCAATTCTTTTTTTTTAAATAGCGGGTAAATATAAGTAGGTATGTCAACAATATACATTGCTTCTTAGATTAAGAATTGATGTAATTCCATTTACCCAGCCTTCCGACATTTCTTTCTAATGGGTTGTTCAGCAGCCTCGTTTCAGAAACGGAGCTGTGGGAGTAAATAGGAAAAGCCATGGTTCTTTTCAAATAATGTAAACTTTTGCATAATTATTTAGTAAATAGCGGCGCAAAATCATTTTAATGCTTAATTTAAAAACAACAAAACCAACAGAACAATGGGGAGTGATTCGTCACAGGGGCCACCACGTCAGAATGAAATACGAGAATGAAAGTGCTCTGTTTGTAAAACTGCATAGTCCAATGAAAACATCAAATAAGAAAAAGAAAAATAAACACTTACCTAGAATTGATTCTACCCTGCATTTGTTTTTTCATAGAAGGGGTTATTAAATCAACCAATATGAACCTGTTTCTGTTGAATCCTATGTACACGCCAAAATGAATTTAGCGCGTTTTTACTTCAAATATCTCCAAAGTTAAAGCTGGATGGTCCAATCAAAACATCAAATTTTCAAAACGAAAAAAATTATCTAGATTTGATTCTGTATATCTAACTTAGATGCTGGTGCAGTTATTAAACATTTGTCATCGCATAATTAATATAAGGGAATACTTAGTCAATTTAATAGAACCTGTTACTGCATAAGCCAATGGTGTTAGAGTTTTGGCAAGCTTGCCAAAATTAATTTCCCACATTTGCACTTGAAATATCTCAAAGGTTAGCCATTTAAAATAGCAGTTACTTCAATCTAATGTTAGGTACATTATACTGATCAACCTAATATCTTTATCTCAGGAAATAACAGAAACTAAAAAGCATCGGACTATGCAACTTTAACTATTTATAATAAAAGTAATTTTAAAGGCAGATTATAGCGATCAACCTAATATATTCTTCTTTTTTAAATGGTAGAAACTTCAAAGCATTGGACTATGCAACATTAGTGTGAGTGAGTGAAAGATGGATGGATAGATGGATGGACAGATAGATAGATAGATAGATAGATAGATAGATAGATAGATAGATAGATAATTGTTAACCAGATGGGATGACTGAAAGAGTTGAGGGTTCACTTTTCATGTGGCAGGTCATGGGATCCGAACCCGCCGAGTCAAACTCTGGCCAAGTAAAACCAATGACAACAATTTTAACTTGTCGCAACCTAGCCTGGCACTCGGCATTACCAGGATAAGGCATGGGGAAGTGGAATGAGAAATACCAATGGTACGTGATTGAAGTTTCCTCTGCATAATCAGTGAATGTAATTGTCATGGGGGTGATGAAAATGGGAAACATTGCGCCTAGAGCGGGCCTCGAACCCACATCTCTTTGCATTCCGGGCCAGTGTGCTAACCATTACACCACCTAGGCTCCGTGATATCACCATACTACCCACGCCTACCTGTCTATGCGGCTCCTTGCCTGAGAGGTCAGTGCAGACCACTACATAATATTAAAATTCCACGGTAAAAATCCTTTGGTGCGAGTGGCGGTTTGGCGCGCCAGGAAGTGACAATGAGCACCGGTGGCGGCGCCACTAGTCAAGTGCAGATGGCAGTACAGAGTCATCGGTCCAATAGATTAGATAATAATTCCCTTCCGCGCCTTTATACTCACATAATGCGTTATAGTAAATTATTAACATCACTTTTTTTTCTCTTTCTTTATGATGGATGTAAAAGTACGGAAAATGTCTACAATAACAACAAAATGTTCCCATGAAATTAAATAAAGCCAATTTAAAATTAAAAAGCCAGAGAGGAAGAGAGAAAAAAGACGGTGTTTGTTTGTTTGTGGTAGCGATGCGGTCTGATTGATAGTACGGGTGTTGATGCTTTGCCAGTGTGCGGCTCGGGTGGTGAGTAGATGAGTGATATACGCTGGCCTCATGGGGCCACGTGACCTGACAGTCACACACATACACACTCACACACATATACAGTGAAACCTCTCTAAATCGACCGACCCCTGGACCCACTTTGTTTGGTCCATTTATGGAGGTGGGCGGTTTAGGGAGTTAGAATATGGTTACAATGGTATTGTTGGGACCCAACTAAAGCGATCGATATAGGGGAGTGGTGGATCTGTGGATGTGGTCGGTTAGAGAGGTTTTACTGTATACACACATACATACAGACACACACACACTTATGTAGCCCCACGCGGGAAGATTTGGTTGGTTGTTGGAGCTTTACGTCCTGGCAACATCTACGGTCATATCAGGATGGGTACTGAATTGTGACAGTGCACTCTCATGGTGACTTTTATAGTGCTGCCACACTGGGAAATCAGGCCGCTGACACCATGACCTGATATCCCACACAGTCACATTGTCCTGATACTGAGCTAATCAACTCTTATGCTATCCTATTAATGCCGAGCGCCAGGCTAGGAAGCGACAAGTACCAATTTTTATAAGGTTTGACTCAACTGGGAATTGAACTCCGATTTTTTGCACACGAGGCATACGCTCTACCGATTCGGCCACCGCGCCCGCTTCCCAGGCGGATAGCTTCACATACAGCTAGTCCCAATATGACCTTAGATATTGCCAGGACATAAAACTCCAACAAAACAACCAACCAACACACATAGCTGCGCGTTGCCAGACTATGAAGTATGCATTCCTGGGGCTCAGATTATTAGAATATTATTTTATGTTTGAATTAAAGCTGCACAATCCGATGAAAGCATCAAATTTGCGAAATCAAAATAATTTCGTAGAGTTGTTATTCTACATGTATCCAACCTAGATACCGGTGCACTCGTTAAACATTTGTTGCAGTTTGGTGCTCCTGTGTTACTCTGCTACACTTGAACATTAGGTAATTATGCCGCCTCCTCCATCATTTCGATGTGCACCCCAAAATTAATCTTGTGTGGTTTACCTTTTAAATATCTTCAAATTGCACCTTTTGAAATAAATGTTTCTTCAAAATAACATGGATGATAACAATCAATCTAATGTATATATTTTGCTTAATGTGTGCACCCACCCACACACATATATACAGTTATAATACTAGGTATTCACACACATATATATGGTGGAGGTTCGGCCGGTGGTGGCGCCACCGGTCACGCCACCCATAAAGTAGTACACAGCATCGCAGTGGTTAATACTACTATTACTTGTTTACTATGATAATATAAGGAACATCCCTTGCGTGCCTTTATACTCGTATAATTATTATACATCACATATATATATAATATATATATATATATATATATATATATATATATATTAAAAACTATTCAGATTATGCAACTTTGAGAAAAAAGAAAGATGGTCGTGTGTGTGTGTGTGTTTGTGTGTGAGTGAGTGAAAAAGAAAGATGGTCGTGTGTGTGTGAGATTGTGGTTGTGGCAGTAGGGGCGGGGACTGGCTGGCATACTGTGGCTGCGTGGGAGGTGATAGAGGTGTTGGGGTGGGTTGGGAGTGGGGGTGTGTTATGAGTAGAGGTGTGGGAGGGGGGGGGGTGGCTGTCAGTATGCCATGCTCCCAAATGCGGACGAGACTTTAAACGGGTGAGTGGCAGTGAAGTGTGAACAGTCAGAAGGCGACACAAACTTCACACTCTCTCTACAAGGCAGGGGCGCGTTCACTGAACCGTGACCACCACAGGAGGAGCGATAGCCAGTAGCGCACACAGCTTATCTGGGCTGGTGGCCGATAGGAAACAGCTGCGGGAGATAAGTGTTCGCCTGGTTAGGCGATTGCGGCAAGAACCACCGACATATAATATAAACACCGACGTCAGACCACAGCCTGTATTACAAGGCAGTCATCTCCATACAGGTTTGTAGCCCGCTAAGTCAGTGGTGGATAAACAATGGATTTGTTTGTTTGTCTGTCTGTCTGTATGTATGTCTGTCTGTCTGTTTGTATGTCTGTCTGCCTGTCTGTCTGTTTGTATACATGTCTGTTTGTCTGTCTGTCTGTCTGCCTGTATGTCTGTTTGTATGTCTGTTTGTATGTCTGTCTGTTTGTATGTCTGTTTGTATGTCTGTTTGTATGTATATCTGCTTGTCTGTCTGTCTGTCTGTCTGTCTGTCTGTCTGTCTGTCTGTCTGTCTGTCTGTCTACCGGAGTCGGTAGCCGAATCGGTAGAGCGCAGGCCTCCCTCCTACTCCTAGGGAGTTCAATTCCCAGTCGAGTCAAGAACATACAACATTGATACTTGTCGCTTCCTAGCCAGGCGTTCCACATTATTAGGATAGGGCAAGGACTGGTTTGGCTCAGTGTCAGGATAATGTGACAGAGTGGGATATCTGGTCATGGTGCTGGTGGCCATGGTCTCCCAGTGGGGCAGCACTAAAGTCCCCATGAGTGCGCACTGTCACAAGTCAGTTCCCATCCAGATATGACCTTAGATGGTGCCAGGATGTAAAGCTCCAACAATCTATCTATCTATATATCTATATATCTATCTTGAGACATACAGACAGACTTCTATCCAGACGGCCGACACTTGTAGTTGTAGGGTAATGCCTGGTACACACCTACCGTATAGGATTCGTGCACTAAAACTGTGCGACTCGACCCGACCCGCTTAAAACTGAAAACGGGCCTATTCATTTTTCGAATCGTGAATCGTAATCGGCCGGTTTTAGCCCTAAAACTGAGGTTTTATGCGCGAATCGCAATCGCTAGGTGTGCACTCCCCGTGCACACCTAGCGATTTTTGTGTGCGAAACGCGCAGTTTTAGATCGTATACGGTAGGTGGGTGCGCACAAACGGTAGGTGTGTACCAGGCATTAGACGCTGGATGTTTGGATTGTCTGTCGTAGACACCCGATTCATGTTACCCTATGTAGGTGTTAGATGTTGCCAGGTGGTAAAACCCACGTCAAACACCACGAGTTACTATTATTACCCCGCCGTGTGAATTGATACATAGTTACACGCCTGTGTGGTGTGTACCTATTGCTTCTCACATGGGAGGGTAAGCAGAGGTTCATTGCTTCATCGCTACATTGATTGCGGTCTTTATGAAGGCGATAATATATACACGTCAAGCTCAGTACAAATTTGTAACTACTTTAAACTTATATATACAGGGTGGGCCAAAAGTGTCTATGAACACTTAAACAAAATTGGAAACATGTTTTTATTTATAAAATATGCTTCTCATGGTTGCCATTATTTTCAATCTGATATCCCACTCAGTCACATTATCCTGACACTGGACCAACTAGTCCTTGCCCTATCCTCATAATGCAGAGCGCCTGGCTAGGAAGCAACAAGTATCAATTTTTAAAGTAATTGGTTTAACTCGACCAAGGTTTGAACCCGTGGGTTCGAATTCTACGAGACCAGATGGAATGGCCGAGTGAGTTGAGCGTCCGTTTTGGGAGATTGGGGGATCCGAACTCATCGGTTTGTAGCTTCGAACACTGGTCGAATCAAACCAATCACTTCAAAATGTATTCTTGTTGCTTCCTAGCCAAGCGCTCGACATTATTAGGATAGGGCAAGGACTGGTTGGCTCAGTGTCAGGGTAATATGACTGAATGGGATATCAGGTCATGGTGCTGATGGCCTGGTCTCCCAGTGGGGCAGCACTATAAAGTCACCATGAGTGCGCACTGTCACAAGTCGGTAGCCGTCCTATTATGACCTTATATGTTGCTAGAACCTAAAACAACAACAAACAAACAACAGGAAACCGGAAACCTGGCATGGGCCATGCAGGTGACCAGTGCGGTGGAATGGAGGGTGATATGCGCATGCCACTTGTAGTTGTAATCACTTGTGTGAATTCGTCTGCTGGATCTTCTTGACCCCTGACCTCTGTTCTTACACTTTACAGGTGTTCCCAGCGATGACCTCTGTCCCTCCCGTTCACGTGGCCGTGCACACAGCAGGATGGAGGTGGTGATCCCCTACCGGGACGCCCCAGAGAAGGGCCCGGCACCCGCACCTGAGTACGCCCCGACGGACACCGGCAGAAGCAGCCCGGGGCCGGACGGGGGCGGTGCCGGGGGGAAGCCGGGGGGAAGCCCGGCGAAGGCCCCACCCCTTCCCGGCCACGACCGGCAGGGGCGGGGCGACATGGACGGTGTGCCCCGGGCCGGCAACGGCGTCAACACACAAAACGGTACGGCTTAATTTTTGTTGTTGTTACCAGCGGCTTCAATGTTGTTCCGTCTTCATGTATTCTATGTGAGAAGTCGAAATTGAAGAATTCATTGAATGTCATGCTGTTTAAAAAAATATAATTGTTTTATCTTGAAATGTATATATATATAACTAAAATCTCTCTAAATCGACCGACCATGGGACCGCCTTTAAATGGTTCATTTAGGGAGGTGGTCAGTTTAGGGAGTTTTTTTTAATCGTTACAACAGTATTGTATGGGCGATCGTTTAGGACCCGAATAAAGCGATCGAGTAGTGGTCGATATGTGGAGGTTGTCAGTTAGAGAGGTTTTATTGTATGTTTGTTTACGCCGACCGGATGAGTTGCGTCTGCTTCCCGTTTTGGCAGGTTGTGGGATTCAAACCGCATTTTCGAAGCGTAGTAGAGTCAAACCAAGGACTTTAAGATCTATACTTGTCGCTAGTCTGGCACTCTGTTTTATTGGCATAGGAAAAAGAGCGATGTAGAGTGAGGAAGATCAATTGTTCACGATTGAAATTTGTCTCGCTTAATCAATGGAAATAATACTAATATTTTATATTAATAATAGTATCAATAATAGTATCAATAATAGTATCAATAATAGTGTCAATAATAGTGTCATGGGGGTGATGAAAATGGGAAATATTGCGCCTAGAGCGGGACTCGAACCCACATCTCTGCATTCCAGGCCAGTGTGCTAACCATTACACCACCTAAGCTCCCTGAGATCACCACACTACCCACGCCTACCTGTCTATGTAGTTACTTGCCTGAGAGGGTAGTGCAGACTACTACACTTGTCCCCTTGGAATTGTAAGTCTTTTAATGCTTACAATTACATATAAACAGGCAATGCACTAACACATACACAGGGTAGATTCAACAACCATACAGTGCGTAGCTTCTACAGGATCACGGTCACGGCAACCAGTGTCGTGGGGGTGATGAAAATGGGAAATATTGCTCCTAGAGCAGGACTCGAACCCACATCTCTATGCATTCCAGGCCAGTGTGCTAACCATTACACCACCTAGGCTCCCTGATATCATCACACTACCCACTCCTACCTGTCTATGTTGTTACTTGCCTGAGAGGGCAGTGCAGACTACTACACTAGTATGAATAATAGTATGAATAATAGTATGAATAATAGTATGAATAATAGTATGAATAATAGTATGAATAATAGTATGAATAATAGTATGAATAATAGTATGAATAATAATATTATCAATAATAATGACGCCAATAATTATAAGTGCAACTAGAAGTTGTGGGTTACCCTGCAGACTTCTCAGTAGGTTGGCGCTGGTTCTAGCTGCTGCACCTCCATGTTTGTGCCAGGTGGGCGGTGCTTTCTTCTTTAGGGAAGACACCTCATTAAGGTGTGTAGGAACAAAGGTCATGGACATGTACCTGAGCTGGCAAGGTGTTAGCCAGACCTTTATACGATTTATCGTGTGTGTCTGTACATCGATATATATATATAAACAGTTGGGCCCCAAGTAAATAGAATAACAATATAACTGGAGTGGTTGAGAAGAGTATATATTCTCTGGCAGAAGATATCAATTAGTTAAAAATTGAATGCCCGAGTTGGTCTGAAGGCAATAACGACCAGATTCAGCTGGCATACAAGTGTCAGGCCTACCACTGGTGGCTCCGGTGTGGCCGAATCTGGAACTACATGTGACATGCAGTAGATCCAAACACCCTATAATACTAAGACAGCTCACTCCCTATCTCTCCCATGGTAATGTAAATTTTGCACCACACACCCACTTCACATGTAAACACATACAATTATATTATACCTGAGATAGGTAAGTATGAATACACATCAATATGAAATTGCTATGAACAAATACACATCATCATCAGCATCATCATCAGCATCGCCATCATCACACATCTTTCACATTCATATATGCATTTATATACATAATATAGCACCTGTTTAACCAAGAGAAGAGACAGCACACCAAGTTGTGGGTTTGATCATTTTGATTACACAGTACAGGCTGAGTGAGCTGTCTTAGTATTATAGGGTCTTTGGTAGATCCTAGATAAATGGTATATAATAATAGAGCAAACTGAAGAGAGTTAGTGTCCTTGTTTATATTCCCATAATAGATTATAGATGACATATATTATAATTTGTTTATGTGCGGACCAACATACGTAGTCGCATTCCTTACCCCTTTCGGCTAACTGTATTCGGGAGATCCTTGTCACTGTCAGAATTCACCTGTAAAAATCCACGTGGAATGCCACGGATCAGAGCGCAACAGTGTTATGTCCCGATCGCTTTCTAATTTATCTCTTGGGATAAGAAAGACATACAGAGAGACATACAAAAAGAAGAGTTTTTTTCACTTTTTTTTTCTCTTCCTGTACATGTGAGGTTATTTTAACTTTGAAGTTCCTACCACTGATTTATGTCTGAGCGATCGAAATGCACCAGTTTCAGTCAGTACTAGTAATCCTTCCGCTTCAAATTTTTTTTTAAATGGTTCAGGTATGATATATAGAGCAGGTATAATTTGTGGTGTTCTCTGTGGGGGGAGTGGTTAGAGTGTCTGACTTTTTTCTAGGTCGGACTCCTAATCCGAAGGTCAGTGGTTCGATTCCCTGTGCCCCCACCTCTGCCAATTTGTATTTCCACTGCTGTGTATAACTCATCAAAGGCCAGTTGCTCTCATACCATGTCTATATGGTGTGGGAGGTTAAAAATCACCTGGGTCGGTAAAAGTGTAGGCTTGGGCTTTCTATCGACAAACTGTTTAATGGTGAAAACAAGTGTATTCACACTTATCCATGATCGGCAGTATAAATCTTCAAGAAAAAAAACCCATTGGTTTAATTTCCACATTGCCCTGTAGAATGAATGAGCTGCGGTGAGAGATTGTATACAACCCCTCACCCAACAAACACACACACTCTCCTCTGGGACCTTCGTCCTAATATGTAGCTAGGACGCAAAACAACAAACAAACAAACCTCTGGAACTAGTCCCACTAAAAGTATGTGATTGCACAATACCGCTGAACAACATGGTGGACACCTCCTGATATGACCTTAGATGTTGCCAGGACGTAAAACTCCAACAACCAACCAACCAACCATGGTGGACATGTAATTGATGGAGAACTGCTGCTTGTCTGACAACTTACACCGGTTACTGAACTAATTTGGTGATCAAGTGACTCTTTGGTTACAACCACCATTCAAACAGCAATCTGACACATGCACAGACAAGGCTACTGGATCTAGTGTTCGGTACAGTCACTGTGTTGGGGTGGACGTGTGTGTGTGTGGTGGGGTGGTTGTTGGAGGTGTACGTCTTGGCAACATCTTATGTCATATCAGGACGGGTACCGACTTTTGACAGTGCGCACTCATGGCGATTTTGTAGTGCTGTCCCAATGGGAAATCAGGCCGCCAGCACTATGGCGCGATATCCCACTCCGTCACATTTTCTTGGCACAGAGCTAACCATAGTGTGTGTGTGTCGGGGGGGATCTCCCTCAGTCAGAGCATACTGTTTGGAACGGGGGTAGGGGTGTTGGAAATAAAGATCGCGCTGGGACTAGAACTGGAGTTCTGGGGGGTATGATGAAATAGCATAGCCTAAATAATACCCCTGGGCTATCCCAGAATATACCGTAATATACTGTAATATGCGTCTTGTATTTTACACCCGGGGTATAAAACATGTTGGCCCACTTTAAGCCCCAGTCACACCTACCCGGATCAGGGGCCGGACGAGCCCCGGACCGTGGTCTGGCATGATCTGTGACTGGTCCTTGGTGATCTGTGGCTGGTCCGGCCTCATCCGGGGGCCGCCCCGGATGTTTTTAAATGTTTCAAACATCCAGGGCGGTCCGGGGAATATTGCGGTTAGGGATGATCCGGGGGTAGTCCGTGTAGTGTCTGGGGCTGTACATGTGTTTTTTAACCCGGATGAGCCACATTTTAGCCACGGTTTAACCAGGACTATCCCTGACGGAGCCACGGACCACTCCCGGACTGCCCGGATAAGACCCAGACAAGCCGGATGAGCATGGATCAGCCACGGATAGCCTGGTTTACCACAGATCAGTCCAGGATGAGCCCCGTTTTTGTATATATATTGACTCTGTTGGGGATTGATCCCATGATCTTTCATGTAGGAAACAGTCTCCCTAACCACTTGTCCATCCTACCTGACTTTGAAATCGGCCACATTGTAATGCATTGGTCTTCTGTCGTTCTCAGACCTGACTGCCACAGTCTATTCTACAATAGACCTTTCTTCTGCGCAGCATTAGTTATTACCCCTAACATCAGAGGGTTAGGGTATGCAGGTATTGCAACACCTCAGGGAGTTTGACGCCCCTGCCCTGCAGAGTTGTAAACCACTGCCTTGTGGTACAGGTTATTGACAGAACCGAAGGCTAAGGGAGCAAACCCTAAACAGACCACCTTTTGCGGTTTTGGGTGTTAGTAGTTTCTATATTAGTTTTTTTTAACTTTTCAAAGTTTTCCTAACCTGTATATGATAACTTAGCCTACTATGTACATCTACGCAGATGACATACAGCATATATATATAGCAGGAGCAAGTCAACTTCAAGTCCGGGACTGATCCATGACCACTCCGTGGATACACCGGGTAGTCCGGGGGTGGTCCGGCTAGATCGGGTGCTAGACCGTGTAGTTGTGACTGCGAGCCCCAAAACGACCAAAATAGCGATTTTATCTGGGGCTGTCCGGGACAGTCCGGTGGTGGTCCGGTGGTGGTCCGGCTAAAAATCCGGGGCTCGTCCGGGTATCTGTGACTGGGGCTTTAACCACGAGTATAGTATGAGCAGGAGGTATGGTATATCTTGGCCTGTTACACCGGGACGAGCGTCTTAGCCATTTGTCTATCTAGTCACCCTGATGCGATAAACCTCCCAATGCGATAAACCTCCTGTGCATGTTGTTGCTGGACTGGGGATGTTAGTGCAGCTTACTACAACACCAATGGTGTCATGTAAGCACTGTCTGCAATGGCTCATGTAGACAATCACTGAGGATACTTGGAGGTGTGTGCGCGCGCGTCGTCGATGGTAGTAGGTGTGATATGGTGTGGGGGGGGGTGCCCTTGAAGTTAAGAGATTCTAGATGTCTGCGGTGTTTAGGGGGTGGTTTACAAGCTGACGTCACACTCACTAGATGCATGTGTTCCTTGCCTTGCCTTGCCTTGCCTTGCCTTGCCTTGCCTTGCCTTTCCTCCCCTCTTTGCCTCCCCTCCCCTCCTCTCCTCCCTCTCCTCTCCTCTCCTCTCCTCTCCTCTCCTCTCCTCCCCTCCTCTACCCCCCCCTCCCCTCCCCTCCCCTCCCCTCCCCTCCCCTCCTCCCCTCCCCCTCCCCTCCCCTCCCCTCCCCTCCCCTCCCTCCCCCTCCCCTTCCCCCTCCCCTCCCCTACCCTCCCCTCCCCCTCCCCCTCCCCTTCCCCTCCCCTCCCCTTCCCTTCCCCCTACCCTTACCCTACCTACCCGTCCAGTCCAGTCCAGTCCAGTCCAGTCCCATATGAGACTGTCTCAAAAGGTGCTAAGTAATATGGGACAAAACTTTGTCCATTGTAACGATCAACATACTATCTGCTTATGCATTTGCTCGGGATAAACTGATTTGTTTTTTACTTGGTTTTTCATAATCCCAATAGAATACATATTGATTTGTAGCAAATGTCCTTGTCTCTTCAGTTTAACCGTTTCTGTGCTGTTTTGTCTCAATCGGTACAATGGACCAAAAAAAAAAGAAGAGTTATCACCTTTTGTTTGGTTTACAAGCTGACGTCACAGTCACTACATCCAAGTAATTTAAAATGAATGAATGAATGAATGCATGCTGACTGATAGCTTTATGGTTCTATAAAAATGCCTTCTATACATCCCATTGTGCGATTACCATAGCCATATTGTGCGATTACCATAGCCACAAAACCATGGGTCGACTTGAAACCTAGCATTCATACTGACTATAGGAACTTAGCACATACTTGTCGCTGCATGAATACGGACAGTTGGGCGCGTGGTGGGGGGGGGGGGGGTCACACCTTTTCAGCTGCCCAGCCGGTAATGTCCTATCCTGTAAGCATAAGGTTGTCAGGAATGCTGTTGTCCTCATTGTATACACTGGGTTCTATCAGCTGAGCGCAGAGTGAACGGATGCAGTGTGGGAGTGATGTGTATTGTGTGGGAGTGGGGGTGGTAAGGGGACCTGACACCGCTAGATGGCGCCACTACCAATAGTAATCTTGTGGCATTATGTACTCGAGGCTAATTATAGTTTATACCATGTATAGCTGCACCAAGACTTATGCTATATCCCCACTAATCCAATTATACCATGTATAACTGCACCAAGACTTATGCCATGTCTAGCCATGCTAAGGTTAATTATACTGTGTATAAACTTTAAATGCACTGCTGCTTCTACCGTGTCTAACCATGCTAAGGATAAGTATACCGTGTATAACTGCATTGAGACTTATGCCATGTCTTGCCATGCTATGGTTATTATATCGTGTATAACTGCATTGAGACTTGTACCATGTCTAACCATGCTAAGGATAATTTTACCGTGTATAAACTGCATTGAGACTTATGTATAACTGCATTGAGACTTGTACCATGTCTAACCATGCTAAGGATAATTTTACCGTGTATAAACTGCATTGAGACTTATGTCATGTCTTGCCATGCTACGGTTATTATACCGTGTATAACTGCATTGAGACTTATGCCCTGTCTAGCCATGCTAAGGTTATTATACCATGTATAACTGCACTGACACTTATGCCCTGTCTAGCCTTGCTACGGTTATTATACCATGTATAACTGCACTGAGACTTATGCCCTGTCTAGCTTTGCTAAGGATATTAATTATACCGTGTATAACTACATTGAGACTTATGCCATGTCTAACCATGCTAGGCTAAATATACCATGTATAACCACACTGAGACTTATGCCATGTCTAGTCACGCTAAGGCTAAATATACCATGCATAACTACACCTAGGCTTATGCGACGTGTAGCAGCACCAAGGTTGTCAGGAATGCTGTTGTCCTGTTGTCCAGTATGGATAATTCCACTGATACTTATTATAGTACAGTGTAAACCTGTTAAACCAAACTTGAGGGGACCCTAGAAATTTGTTTGGATTAACAGATCATTGGTTTAACCGAGCTTTGACTTCGACTTTGACTTGGCTTTGGCAACAACTTTGGTGTATTATGAATGTAATATACAATGTGTGTGGACACTTTGATTATTGTTTGTTATGCATATACAGTTTAACCCCATTAAACCAAGATCGGTTAAATCAAAAGATGGGTTAATCCAAACTTTTTTCGGCGACCAGTCAAAATACTACCATTTATCATATAAAAAGTCTCGGATGACCTTAAAACCACATGAAAGTTTGGTTTAACTGTACCGGAAGTGGCCTGGGGCTGACAATTTTGTTTGGATTAACCAATACTTTGGATTAACCGACTGGTTTAACCAACTTTTTTATATGATAAATGGTAGTATTTTGCCGGGCCGCCAAAAAAAGTTTGGATTAACCGATCATTTGGTTTAACCGAGCTTGGTTTAACGGGGTTGTACTGTGCCATTTATAACTGTACTAATGCTAATTATCCATGTATAACCCCACTTAGACTTATAAACCTGTATAACAGCACTGATGTTACTTATACTATTACAAATGCATAGATCCTTATTATAGAATTATAACTTCATTGAGGTGTATTATGCCATGTATAACTGCGCAGAGGCTCATTATACCATGTATAACTGCGCAGTGGCTAATTATACCGTGTATAACCACCGTCTGTGATATTGATTGTAGCATGTCAGTCTTGTGTTTCACGACAGCGACAAACGGCCTGCAAGTCTGCTCTTTGTTGGCTTGTTGTCATGCTTGATGGCTATCTGTGTCGTCCTCTAGCCTAGTTCTGACTCCTGCCGCTAGGTGTGTAGGGAGTGTACACACACGTTACGACACTCTGAGGGTCTGGGTGGGTGTCTGGCTGAGCATACTAAGCATGGGGTGGTGGGGTGTTATGCTGATCGTTACATGCACCTTTAAAAAAAAAAATTAAATTTAGCAACACTTACTGTGTTGCTAAATTTTTATGAGTGCAGTCATAAGGTGGTAGTACCCTTCTGAGTGCAGTCATAAGGTGTGACCCTTCTGAGTGCAGTCATAAGGTGGTACCCTTCTGAGTGCAGTCATAAGGTGGTACCCTTCTGGGTTTGACTTTGTTGGTGTTTTACATCCTGGCACCATCTACGGTTATATCAGACCGAGTACGGTACCAACATGTAACATACAAGTAGTAAAGTGAGAACCGGCACATGAATGGTTAGTAAAATGAGAACTGATCCACGAATGATTAGTCAATTGAGAAATGATCCCGGGAGGCACATTAGCCATACATTGGCCATACACTCTGATACGTTGCGTATAATGTATTTATAAGTCCTCCCACGCCGAAAGATTTGACTCATCTTGATGTTTCAGGGATGAAAGATCTCCGCGATTCCGCGGATTTCTGGGATTTTTCAATTGTGCAGCACCATCAGCGTAGATCTATACTAATATGTGGTGCAGATGCCGTATACCTCTAATGAATGCTCCAAATGCCGCAGCACTATCAGTGTATACTCCTACCATACATGCTTCAAACGGCACATATATATACCAATATATATGAAACCAGACTTCCGGAAATTTTCCGCGATTCCCTGACAGTGCTAAACCTATGGGAGAATATCCGCATTTCCGCTTTTTTTTTCGGAGATCACTTTCATCCCTGATGTTTGAAAGTGATTTTAGCCATTGGCCACACGCTTGCGCGATGCGTTGTAATGTGACAGGGCCATTAGGTGTTTTTTTTTTTTTAGAAACACCCCGCCACCCCATGTCATTTCCCACAAACATCCTTACCCCATTCCGCGTGGCCTTCCTTCCAACATTTCGCCCCACTTCACATGGGTTTAAATTTAATGTTAAGAATAAACAAGGTACCGGACGCGGTAGCCGAATCGGTAGAGCGCAGACTTCCCGTGCGGAAGGTCAGGATTCCTGGTCGAGTCAAATCAACGACTTTCAAAATTGATACTTGTTGCTTGCTAGCCTGACCCTGTGCGTTATTAGGATAGGAAAAGGATTAGTTAGCTCAGTGTCAGGATAATGTGACTGAGTAGGATATCGGGTAATGGTTCCGGCAGCCTGATCTCCCAGTGGAGCAGCACTATAAAGTCACCATGAGTACACACTTTCAGAAGTCGGTAGCTGGCCTGATATGATCTTAGATGTTGCCAGGACATAAAACTTCAACAAACAAAAGGTATAGTGAGCTTTGATGTCTTAAGCTGTGTTTACACGGGCGAGTTAAAACGCTTCATATAAAACCACTTGTCTAGATCGATTTACATTTGCCGTGTAAATGCGACGCTGAGGCGTTTTAGGGCTGAATCGATTCATATAAATTGGTATATGTAAACCACCTTGCGAGGTAGTATAGATGAAGCAATACAGCTGGTTCCCGGGCAGCGATAGTGTAAAATAGCGGTGCTCGCCGGCTACAGGCTCAGCTGTAACTAATCGCTGGTGCCCGGCAGTGTTAGGGACCGATTAGGCCGAAATCTAGAGAATTACATACTCAAATAATGAAATTTCATTAAATTAACCCTAAATTCCAAGCGATATTAACGTAGCCGCTACTTCGGCGTCGTTATTCATATTGTCGAATCGACGAATGTAAACTAAACAAATAGCAGTGCTCGCCGGCTACAGGCTCACCACTAAGGCTGCTGGTTCCCGGTCGCGACACACTTTCAAACTCGCTCCGTGTAAACGCGCCACTACTTCGCTTCATATAAATCGCTTTGTCTAATTCGCTTTACAATTGCCCGTGTAAACACGGCTTTAGTGACATGCTTGGTTCTACAAATGCGCTACTCCGCTGCAGTTTGGTGATGCCTTGCACAAAGTTGCAGTGCCTGCCCTACCTTTTCCGGAGGTGTGTGTGGCGCCAGTGTCAGTGTTGGCCAGGTATGCTCAGCGAGTCCGGTTCTACCTGTCCCGAACGCCCCCCATCCCCACCCAGTCGGCAGTAGCGATGATGGTTGGTTGTTGGAGTTTTAGGTCCTAGCAACATCTAAGGTCATATCAGGATGGGTACCGACTGGTAACAGTGTGCACTCATGGTGACTTTATAGTGCTGTCCCACTGGGAAAACACGCTGCTGGCACCATAACCCGATATCCCACTCAGTCACGTTTTCCTGACCATGACTGGCATGAGCTAACCAGTCCTTGCCCTATCCTATTAATGACGAGCACCAGGCTAGGAAGTTTGCAAGTATTAATTTTATAAGTCATTGGTTTGACTCGACCGGGAACCAAACTCCCGATCTCCCACACGCGAGCCTTGCGCTCTACTGGTTCGGCCACCACGCCCGGTGCAGTTGCAAGGAAATTTCTGCGGGAAAAACATAATCCCGGTCAAGTCAAACCAATGACATAAAATTGATACTTGTCACTTCCTAGCCGGGCACTTGGCATTAATAGGATAGGGCAAGGACTGGTTAGCTCAGTGTCGGATAATGTGCCTAAGTGGGATATTAGGTCATGGTGCTGGTGGCCTGATTTCCCAGTCGGCCAGCACTATAAAGTCGCCATGAGTGCACAAGTCAGTACTCATCCTAATATGACCTTAGATGTTTCCAGGACGTAAAACTCCAACAACCATCCAACCAACCATAGCTGACTACTGAACGGGATGGCCGAGTGGGCACGGCGGCCTGCTTCCCATGCGCGAGGGCACTGGTTCAATCCCTGGCTGAGTCAAACCAAAGGCTGAGAAAAATTATTTCGCGGGAAACTTGTCTGGTGCTCGAGGTTATGAGGGCTGGTTGGCTCGTGACAGGATAGTGTGCATTTGTACGGTACCATGCCACGGTGATTGTTACACTGTGTGTTACAGTAGGGCAGCACTCTACAGTGGTTGTGTGCAGCTGGATAAACTACTGAGGCTATCTGGACTCAGAGAAAATTAAGCTGACAATTTACCCACACTGACTTCCATGTAATATTTAGTCCACTGAATAATCTAGCTTTACACTATATTATTTATTATTTGAGAATTGACATGCAGTAGTTTTTGTATGTGACTCAAGCATACACTAATAAACACAGTGGCTGTGATCACACTGACCCAGTGACAGTAAAGACACTGTCACGCAACTATAACCACATTAACACAGTGACTCAAAAGAAACTGTCACACAACTGTAACCACACTAACACAGTGACACTACAGACATTGTCACACAACTGTAACCACACTGACCCAGTGACAGTAAAGACACTGTCACACAACTATAACCACATTAACACAGTGACACTAAAGACGCTGTCACACAACTGTAACCGCACTGACACAGTGACACTACAGACACTGTCACACAACTGTAACCGCACTGACACAGTGACACTAAAGACACTGTCACACAACTATAACCACATTAACAGAGTGACACTAAAGACGCTGTCACACAACTGTAAGCACACTGACTTCAAGGCCTTGAATTTAACCTATTTTGGGTCATTAGTCTTGAAAAGTTTTGAATTCCATTAAACCATCCCCACTGATCTAAATTAGTCCAAAATCACTATTCCAAATTGCTATTTCGCACTAAATTCAAATGAAAATAGTCTTGAATTCCTATCAAAAACAGCCTTGAAATGAGTTCCATATCTTCACACGCGGGTTGGCAGAAGAAGCTGGGAGGCCCATGGTAGCGCTGCAGGGTTAGGAGATAACACTACAGAGGTTTTTTTTTATTGTATGAGGCCATGACGCATACGTGGTGCATGCAGGGTGCACGTGCACCACCTACAGTTATGAATCATCATTGTATGTGCGCGCGCAGACACATACACACACATACACACACATACAACCCCCCACATATATCATGTATATATGTATTTATAATTGGAATGATGCAGTGTGTATGTAATCAGTGATAGAAATAAGCACACACAACTTCACTTGTCCATGGGACAAGTAAGGTGACTTGTCTGTGTGAATTTTCACTTGTCCACAGGACTTACCTTTATTATCTCAGTTAACCTCCGTGGTTGTGGGAATAAAACTACACAAATAAATCAAAACAACAAAACAAATGTCATAAATACGTTTTTCAGCCCAAAATATTCACTTTTCCAACGGAAAAGCTCAAGCCATATTCTGCTTGTCCGTACCTACTCTCATTTGGCTCGGACAAACGCTGCACATATATTATGAATTTATATATTTATATATATGTAAACTGAACATATATATTATGTACCCTCCTTCAGTTCAGTTAAAGCTGCATAGTCCGATGAAATATCAAATTTTCAAAACCAAACCAATTATCTAGATTTGATCTGACATATCTAACTTAGATACTGATGCATGTATTAAACATTTGTTTCTGCATAGAAGGCAACACTGAGTCAATTTAACAGAACCTGTTACTGCAGAAGTCTATGGTGTCAGAGGTTTAGCAAGCTAACCAAAACTAAGTTTCCATGTTTGCACTGAAAATATCTAAGAAGTTTACCATTTAAAATTGAAGTAACTTTGAACTAATGTAAAGTAGATACTATTGATCGATCTAATATATTTATCTCAGAAAAAATACAGAAATTCAAAACCATCGGACTATGCAACTTTAAGCATGACACCAAACAAAACCAGCCGCGAAGGAAAATCTAATGACGTAGGCTGAGGGAACGCTGGTGCACAGGTAACTAGCTACAGGCTAGCGTCTCCCCCGCCAGTCAATAGTCCTTATCTCTGAAGCTTACCTGTGCGGTTGGCCTTGGTCCCTCTCAACCGGCTTGTGTTCGGTTGCTTATGACAATCTGTGGGCATACTGGCAGAAACCAGAACTACCGCACAGCTATTAATAGTGCAGTAGCACTCATATTTATTATCTGTACAGGGATGAAAGATCTATACTAATATGTGGTGCAGATGCCACATCACTATCAGCGTATACCACTAATAAATGCTCTAAACGCCGCAACACTATCAGCGTATACTACTACAATACATGGTTTAAACGGCGCAGCACTATCAGCGTATACCAATATATATAAAACCTGACTTCCAGAAATTTTCCGCAATTCCCTAACAGTGCTAAATCTTTGGGAGAATATCAGCATTTCCGCTTTTTTTCCCCAGAGATCACTTTCATCACTGTCATAGTATAAAACTAAGATTCCATATACGCGGGCATGCCATTCGCATTCGCATCAATCGGTCCATTGAGCGATCCACTTTGCTGCATCTGCATTCGAATTCGCATTTGGAACATATGGACATATGGAAGCACCACTGTGCGTTTACATGCTTTTCCATTTTTTGTCACATTCGCATTCCGCGTATATAGAATCTTAGCTTTAATGATGGATATGAGTATTTCTTAATATTGTCCATTTATACAAAACTGCTATAAGCTGAGATGAATAGATCTCCGCGATTTCGTTTCATTTACCGAATAACACTAAGCAAAATGCCATGGAATCAGGATGTATATGACAACAATTGGTTAGTTTGAATCCTGTTCTTATATGACCTTAAATATTACTAGAACATAAAACCCAAACAAGAAAAAGTTAGGCATGGGCGATAAATAATATAGTCGCAATAATGATAGTTGAAACCTGACTTTCGGCATTTTCCCACGATTCCCTGACACAGTGACAGTGCTAAAATTGATATTGGTCGCTTCCTAGCCAAGCCCTCGGCATTATTAGGATAGGGCAGGGACTGGTTGATTCAGTCTCAGGATAATGTGACTGAGTGGGATATTAGGTCATGGTGCTGGTGGCCTGGTCTCCCAGTGGGGCAGCACTATAAAGTCGTCATGAGTGCGCAATCACAAGCCGGTACCAATCCTGATATGACTTTAGATGTTGCCAGGATATAAAACTCCAACGACCAACCATAGATGTGACGTACTTCTTTGCATTGTTGGAATTTTACGTCCTGGCAACATCTAAGGTCATATCAGGACACTTCTATATCAATATTCCTATCCATTATTGGTCGAGTGATATTTTAGGTCATCGCTAGGTGTTTGGGTGCGGAGCGGTGGAGGGGGGAACTTCTGAAATCACAGCCTATTGAGAACCGTTGCGTTCCGTGTTGTTTGCTGGTCCAATGTTGTGTGTGTGTAATAAGTAGGTGTTGTAATTCAGCAAGCTTGACAACAACAAGCTCTGTCCCACGTGACTGAAAGTTTCCAATAGCAAGGCGCTGTAATACATCGCGTTTTACTAACTCTCCCGTGTTGAAAATGTCTATTTACCATTGATGAAAGAGCTCCAGCATTTTCGCTATTTTTGGTGATTTGCATTTCTAAGACATCCTAAGCCCTGTTCACACGGGCAATGTAAATCGATTCGTAGAAAGCGACTTGCCTAGTTCGCCTCACATTTGCCGTGTGAACGGACGTCTGAGGCGGATTAGGGCTGATTCGACTCACGTGATGCGTATCGTGTAGACCACCTAAGCGAGGTAGTCTACGTGAGGCGATTTCTCTGATTCGATTTATTTTGCCCGTGTGAACGCACTGAGGCGGATTAAGCCCCTCACACGCATGCGCAGTCGACACCTTAGTTTGTTGACTTTCCGGTCGATCAAAAGCGCATATTATATAATTTAATTAATGAAACCGCTATCTATGCACAGATATTTTTTTCATTATTTATTTTTAGGGTTTCACTGCCCAGCAGAAGTTTTGACCGTTCCAAACCAATACGATTCATTAAATACATATCTAAGTCGAACCCACACTCTCTCGGCCGACGTTGACGAATCCAAACTGGCGCTGGTTAGCCTGGACTTGCTCATGCGCAGAGTTCGATTTCCGGCCCAAGTACTGCCCGTGTGAACGGATGGCTAATTCGCCTCACCTGATTCGATTTGCCTGATTCGCCTCACATTTTGCCCGTGTGAACACGGCTCTAGATATTCTACAATATTCTATATAGTTTCCTCCGTCAATTACAAAAGTTTCATAATTCGATAGGTACTGGGCGTGGTGGCCGAATCGATACAGCGCATGCCTCGAGTGTGGGAGATCTGGAGTTCAATTCCCGGTCGAGTTAAACCACTGACTTACAAAATGTATACTTGTCGCTTCCTAGCCAGGCACTCGACATTAATAGGATAGGGCAAGGACTGGTTATTTAGCTCAGTGTAAGGATAATATGACTTGAGTGGGATATCGCGCCATGGTGCTGGTGGCCCGATTTCCCAGTGGGGCAGCACTATAAGTATAAAGTCACCATATGTGCGTACTGTTACAAATTGGTACCCATCCTGATATGACCTTAGATGTTGCCAGGACGTAAAGCTCCATGAACCAACCATAACTCGAGGGTTTTTGAGCTTCTGCCATATTATCTTTGGATCACTGTATAGTGGCGTTCTCTGAGGCGGAGTGGTTAGAGTGTCTGACTTTTTTTCTAGGTCAGACTCCTAATCTGAGGGTTGGTGGTTCGATTCCCCATGCCCCCCATCTCTGCCAATTTAGAATTCCACCGCTGTGTATAACTTACAGCGTCATCAAAGGCCGGTTGCTCTCATACCATGTCTATGTGGTGTGGGAGGTTCAAAATCCCTTGGGTCGGTAAAAGTGTAAGCTCGGGCTTTCTATCGACCAGCAGTGGAGTGGGGAAGACCAGTCGTCTGGGACTGGGATTTCCCCTGCTTGGGACAACTAATGTACCAACAACAAAAAATAAGTGTTCACACTTCCTGTCTACCATTCGCTATATCGCTATAAGGTTGATTATTATAATCTACTTTATTTTAGTTTGAAATGAGTTTTATTTTAAAGGGTTAACTTTGGAGATGTTTGAAATGAAAGAAATAAAACACCTAATTATGCTGTAAATGTCAAAATGCTGAATCCCCTAAGCTTCAACTGAGGTGTGTTCTATTAAATTCACTTGGTATTCCTTTCTATGCCACAACATAGGTGTTCTCTGTGGTGGAGCTCCATGAACCAACCATAACTCGAGGGTTTTTGAGCTTCTGCCATATTATCTTTGGATCACTGTATAGTGGCGTTCTCTGAGGCGGAGTGGTTAGAGTGTCTGACTTTTTTTCTAGGTCGGACTCCTAATCTGAAGGTTGGTTCGATTCCCCATGCCCCCCCCCACCTCTGCCAATTTGGATTTCCACCGCTGTGTATAACTTACAGCGTCATCAAAGGCCAGTTGCTCTCATACCATGTGTATGTGGTGTGGGAGCTTAAAAATCCCTTGGGTCGGTAAAAGTGTAGGCCCGGGCTTTCTATTGACAAACTGTCTAATGGTGAAAACAGGTCCATTCAGACTTATCCATAATCGGCAGTATAAATCTTCAAGAAACACATGTTTCATCAGCATATACCAGTGTCTAAGTTGGATATGTAGGATAAAAAGAATCTATGTAAATCCTTTCTTTTCGAAAATTTGATGCAGCTTTGAGCTCAGATTTCATTGATACGAAACCAACAGTGGCCTGTGGTGTGCGATACCTAATATTTAGTAAGAATAAAAGGAAGCGGTTATATTATGTACCCTTGATTCTGTATGTCTGGAAGCGGGTGCCTTTTAGTGCGGAAAATTGAATCCATCCACATCGGGATTGTTGCATACGCCATATTTGTATGCATTCACATGAAGCCAGTGTATCTATGGAATCTTCTTTGTTGTTGTACTTCTTTGTTAGTTAATTAAGCTGGGGAAATTTCAATCACGGTTAATTGGTCTTCCTCATTCCACTGCTCCTTTCCCTCTCCTAGTAATACTGAGCGCCAAGCTAGACAGTGACAAATATGCACTTTTAAGTCATTAAATTGACTCGAATACGGTTCGACCCCGCATCTTTGAACCCCAAGACCGACCAAAATGGGGGACGGACGCTCAACTCTTTTGGCCATCCCGTCTTAATGTTGTGCTTTGAATAACATGGCTAATGCTAAGCGTCTCGTTGCGAGGCAGCGTGTTTGTGAGTAATGAACCTTGACACTTACTGCTACAAGTCACGGCAGTGTGCCCGGTTGGTCCTGTCATGCATACTTCACTGTTCCCCGAGGGCTCGCCATACCGGTGTAACGATTTCAACTTCCCCCCCCCCCTTCCCAAGTTCCCCCCCGGGAATCTGAAAACGTTTTTAACTTCCCTCCGGGGAAATTAAAAACGTTTTCAGATTCCTGGGGGGGGAACTTAAAAACAGTTTTCAGATTCCTCCCCCTATTTTCAAATTCCCCCCTCCGGGAATTTAAAATTGTTTAAAAAACTTTAAAAAACGTTTTAAATTTCAGACCTATAATATTTTTTTCTTAACCATCTTGGAGACTTTTTGTGTCATTTGTGGTTAAATATGTTTTATTGTACTAGTAATAATTTCCATTATGCTATTCTCTGTATATTATAATATTTGTCATGAAAAATAACAAAAAATAACAAAAATAAAGAAAATTCCCCCAAAATGGGGGGGGGGGAGGGAAAGTTAAAACGAGGGAGGGAATTTGAAAACGTTTTCAAATTCCCCTGGGAGGAATTTGAAAACGTTTTCAAGTTCCCGGGGGAGAACTTGAATATGGGGGGAATTTGAAATCTTTACACCGGCACACCTAAAGAAAAGAGGGCCAGTCTGCTGCTTTCCACTCAGCTCACTGATTAGGCCTGCTCCCAGCCACAGCCGCAGCCACAGCCACAGCCCCCAACCTCAGCCCACAGCCACAGCCACAGCCTCAGCTTCCAGCCCCCAGCCCCCAGCCTCCAGCCTCACTCTTCAGCCCCAGCCCCAGCCATGCACCAGGCCAGGTATTGATCTCCATGTTGCGTGTCCTCATGTCTGAGGTGTAATGTAGGCCTGCAGTGGGAAGAGGGTTTGATGGGAGGGGAGGAGGTGGGGGTGGAGGGTATTATAGGCGCATCCAGGGAGTGGGAGTAGAGGTATTATAGGCGCACCGATTCACTCACTCACTCAATCACTCACTCACCAAACACCAACACGCACACATACCCTTACAGACATACACCAACACATTGACCAACACAAAAACATACACCAAATTGACCAACACATATACCAACACACACACACACCAACTACACACCATCGCGTGGATATGGCCTATGCTGCCGACAAGGCGTAAAGCAACCACCAATCAATCACTACACACCAACACACACACCAACACACACACACCAACACATACACCAACACATACACCAACACGTAAACCAACACATACACCAACACACACACCAACACATACACCAACACACACACCAACACATATACCAACATACACACCAACATACACACCAACACATATACCAACACATATACCAACACATACACCAACACATACACACACACACACACACACACACACACACACACACACACACACACACACACACACACCGGACGCGGTGGCCGAATCGGTATAGTGTAGGCTTCCCGTGAGGAAGGTCGGGAGTTTGATTCTCGGTCGAGTCAAACCAATGACTTACAAAATTTATACTTGTCACTTCCTAGCCTGGCGCTCGGAATTATTAGGAGAGGGCAAGGACTGGTTAGCTCAGTGTTAGGATAATGTGACTGAGTGGGAAATTGTGTCATGCTGCCAGCAGCCTGGTCTCCCAGTGAAGCTGCGCTATAAAGTCACCATGAGTGCATGCTCACAAGTCGGTACCCATCCTGATATGACCTGACATGTTGCCAGGACTTAAAGCTACAACACAAACAAACACACCCACACACACACCAACACACATACTCACAGACACTCACGCATACACACATAACACACACACACAAACACCAGCATGCATACACATTTTTGCCCTAACGAAATGAACTGGGTCATGCAAACATTTATTCATGGAAGAGTCACTGGTTCATGAGGTATTTACTGAAAGCGGGTCGTCATGCAAATACTCTGTTATCTGTCAGGATTATAATCTGTTGTGTGTGGAGGAAACCCTGACAACGGCCAAGTCGGGTCACGTGACGTCGTGAGTAGCGAAAGTAAGCGTCTGTGATAAATCCAAGAGACACATCATATTGTGACTGTTCTCGGGTGAATTGTTTTAACCCTACACATCTTTTTCTGGCTGATCTAGGCTCTATTGGGCCCCCCCCCCCCCAACCCTCCTCCATACATATGATCCTTTTCTGGCTGATCTAGGCTCTATTGGGCCCCCAACCCCAACCCTCCATACAATGTATATCCCAGCCTTCTCGAATGCTTCTACCGTTGGTGCTTCAACCACTTGGTCTGGAAGACTGTTCCATGGATCTGTCACTCGGAAGAAAAATGAGTGTTTCCTGACCTGAAGTATGGGCCTCTCCTTGAAGATCTTATGCCGCTGGCCTCCTGTGTTTTTGTTTCGGTTCACCTCATGAATCACCATGCAAGTTACACTAGTTCCTCTGCCACAGTAAAGCGCTTTGTGTGTAGATCACAAACCATATTTAGCGGTAGAACTATGCCTGGTAAAAAAAAAAAAGAGTTAAGCGTCCGTCTCCTGTTTTGATAGATCGTGGGATTCGAACCCCTGGGTACGAATGCTTTTCGAGTCAAACCTATGACTTAAAAATGTAGGGTTGTCGCTTCCTAGTTAGGTGCTCAGCATTATCAGGATAGGGCAAGGACTGGTTGGCTCAGTGTCAGGATAATGTGACTTGAGTGGGATATCAGGTCAGGGTGCTGGCAGTCTGGTCTCCCAGTGGGGCAGCACTATAAAGTCCCCATGAGTGTGCATTGCCCCACAAGTTGGTACCCATCCTGATATTACCCTAGATGTATGTTGCCAGGACATAAAGCTCAACAACCAACCAACCAATGCCAATCCTCTATGTCCTCTTCATGATCTTATTTGTGGGGCGACATTGTAGCAAGCTTAGCTTCTACTCCAGTCACACTAGTGCTTGCATCCACAAAAAAAGATTGGTCGCAAAATGGTCGTAAAGTGGTCACAAAATTGTCCTCAGTGGTAGCCGACCTTCTTGCCACCATTTTGGTCGCAAAGAGATTGCAGGTACTGCACTAAAAACCTCCTTGCGATCAAAATGGTTGCAAGGAGCAGCAACCATTGATTTGGTCGCAGAGAGCGGCAACCATTGCTTTGGTCGCAAGGAGTCCACCAGTATCTGTGTGTTCTTTGGTCCAAATCGGTCGCAAGGCGTAGTGTGACTGGGGCTTTAAGGAAGGCCTAGGGTTGCTGAGTGGTCTCGAGTTGTCTTGATAGATTCGCCGACAGCTGCCGATTCGACAACATAAAATGGGACTGTTGCATGTAGAGCATTACGTTAAATCACATTGATGGTACCGTAATTGAGGAGTGACATCTGTGTGTGTGTGTGCAGGTTTTTTTTTTTTTTAAGGGTTAATCACTAGCGACATGCGAACTGGTTGAAGAATTGCTGCAGAACATCTGCGACTTTGGTGGAGAAGTTGCATGCCACAACTGTCGTTGTTTATACAGTACAACCCCATTAAACCAAGCTCGGTTAAACCAAACGATCGGTTAATCCAAACTTTTTTCGGCGGCCCGGCAAAATACTACCATTTATCATATAAAAAAAGTTGGTTAAACCAAAGTCGGTTAATCCAAAGTATCGGTTAATCCAAACAAAATTGTCGGCCCCAGGCCACTTCCAGTACAGTTAAACCAAACTTTCATGTGGTTTTAAGGTCATCTGAGACTTTTTTAATATGATAAATGGTAGTATTTTGCCAGGTCGCCGAAAAAAGTTTGGATTAACCGATTGTTTGATTTAACCGAGGTTGGTTTAATGGGGTTAAACTGTATATACATAAAAAACAATAAACATAGTGTCCACATACATTGTACATTGATAATGCACCCCCGTTTTTGCCAAAGCAAAGTCAAAGTCAAAGCTTGGTTAAACTAATGATCGGGTAATCGAAACAAATTTCTAGGGTCCCTTGAAGTTTAGTTTAACGGGGTTATACGGTATTAAAAAACAAAACAAAATTAAATTAAATTTGGGAGTAATTCCATTGTCAAATGAGGTATCACATATGAGTTTTCCGAGTTACTGCCTGGTAGGCACCAAGAAAGGACTGAAGCTGCGACCCGTCATATTTTAGGCTGTGTATCCATAGATTGCTCCCTTGTGGCTTGTTCCCTTGTTCCATGTTCACGTGTGACCTTGTGATGCGCCACACAGACAACGAACCTGTGTTTTGCTTAGTGGTCGTTCCCATAGGTTGGACCCAATGGGCTTGTTTATACACTCATTACAGGGCCTGGGTAAAGGCTGGGTGGGCAACAATTTTGTGATCTCAGAAGAGACTTATTCAGTGAAGCTTTATTGTAGCAGTGTAAACACGGTAATACCAAAGCACTTGGTAGACTGGTCTGGCAATACACTTACCATATTTAAATTGTTGTTGTTGTTGAATTCGCCGATTAACCCTTTGGAGCTGGGAGCCCCTGCAGGTTTTGCACGCTTACAGTTTGGGTGCGCCTGAATGCACCTGCAATCGGGTAGTACTGTATTCTATTATGATCTATAAATTATCAAGAAAACATATCTAGAAAAGCAATTCAACAACAAGCATACATGGGTCAAAATCGAACAGCGTCATCACTAACCTTATCAATTTAATATAATGTTTTCGGAAAGATGTTTTCTATATGTTTACCAAGCGATTTGTTTCTAGGTGGTGTGGTTTTAGAGATATTTCACTTTTTCCATATTTTCAGTATGAAAATTGCTCACGACCATTGACAATGCCTTGAGTTTGATGGTACGCGCAGTGCAAAACATTAGTTTTATTCAAAATTAATAGAAATCAAGAACACTGACCTTAAAAATGTAATATAATCGTTTTGGTAAAGGTGTTTTCTATATACATGTGTACCAAGCGATTTGTTTCTAGGTGGTGTGGTTTTAGAGATATTTCACTTTTTCTGTATGAAGATTGCTCACGGCCATTGACAATGCATTTGAGTGCATGCGGACAGCGGAAACTGGCGGACGGCGGAAACTGTGACACCGGCCCCAAAGGGTGAAGCAGAAGGAATCTAAATTGTGGATAATTTGCGCTTCCTCATTCGACTGCTACTTTCCATCTTAGTAAAGCTGATTGACAGGCGATGTAGCAACAAGTATCGGTTTTCCTAAGTGTTTGAGTTTGACTCTGGCTTGGAATCGAACTCCTGACCTTCCGCGTGGGAAGTGAGCACCCTACTCATTCATTTCTTCTCAGGATCTCAGATGCTGGGCAATATAGATTGAGCCTGCAATGCTATTGTACCCATAATGCCCTAATTGCCCCACATCGGATGTCCCGAACCTCAACTGCCGGTAGGAGCGCTGCCCCTGTGAGGTAATATTCTGACTCCCCTAATAAAGTCAGTCCCCAGTCACCTTATTATGCATAATATTATGTATAATAAAGTGACTCCTCTTATCATATTGTGACTGTTGATCAGTGGATCTTTATCATGGGTTAGGGGGATATGTCGCCTCTTTATTATTTTAACCGTATGGTGTGTATAGCTACTCATTTATATATATATATAGTGCCAATGATTTTCCGCGATCGCGGAAAACGGACGGAAAACCCGGATTGTCAAGTTTGAAACGGAATTCATAAGTTGGAGCGGAATTCCATTATTTTCATGTCAAATCCGTTATTTTGAACTGAAAAGTGACAGAATAAAGCCTAAATTGATTAAATACTTCTCCGTAGTCATGATCTCCAATCTAACATCAGTATTTATTTTTATTTTATTTGTCATTCTTTTGTGTGCCGATCATGTTGCGATGTATTTATTACATTATTATTTAAATTGGTATCATTGTAATAAAAGTGCAGTGTCAAGTTGAATGCTAAAGTCCCCGTCACCATCTCAATGTCTCTTACTCTGTCTTCAGAAAGCTCTTTACCTGCAATTAGACAAGATTCAATTAATTCTAACATGATAGCAATACATAAGTAACATAATCAAGCATAAAATTAAACCGTGTGGAATGGAATGTGTTATTTTTTTCTGAAACAGAATTGAAACGGAATTTGCTATTTGGTGAAACGGAATTTGCCTTATTTTGAAACGGAAAATCATTAGCACTATATATATTGATGTACATACATATAGAAGATGGTTTGTTTGAAACAAAAAATGTTGTCTTTATGTCTTTGTGATTCTTTTAACCAAAACTAACTATTAATTCATATTTCAAAAGAATTTAACATTCACGAAAAGAAACTTGGTTGGGGAGTCACAATATTATATAGGGGGAGTCGCTTTGCTTTATTATGCATAATAAAGTGACTGGGGAGTCGCTTTATTACGGGAATCAGAATATTATCTCACACCGGCGTTAAATGACTTAACCCATTGTTGCAATCATTTCCTTTTTCTCCGCAGGCTGTTTTTTCCTACTCTTCGGTGGTAAGCCCGGCCCAGTCCCGAGAAATAGACGGAGAGTGGGAGAGGGAATACAGGTTCACAATCCCTATCCGAAATTCACAAATCTGAAAAGCTCAGAATACCAAAGTTCTTTTCATACGGCACATAAATAAACTGTTCTCCTTATTTATTCCACTTAGTGTGAATATTCATGAGTCTCTCTGGAGAAATATTGATGTGTTTGATTACAGTTTGCCTGAAAGCATATGAGACTGTCTCAAAAGGTGCTAAGCAATATGGGACAAAACATTGTCCATGGTGACTATCAACATACTATCTACTTATGCATTTGCTCAGGATAAACTGATTTGTTTTTTTACATGGTGTTTCATAATCCCAATAGAATACATATTGATTTGAAGCAAATGTCCTTGGGTTTTCAGTGTAACCGTTTCTGTGCTGTTTTGTGTCAATCGTTACAATGGACAAAAAAATGAAGAGTTAGCATCTTTTGAGACAGGCTCATATATGCTTTTTATTATTTAAAAAAAATTTAAACTAAATCAACTAGAGTATTTAGGGTCTATAATTAGCCCAATAGTAATGTGTTTGATTACAGTTTGCTAATTACTGTGTATGCCTTTTACCAAATATTTTTGTTAGAAACAAAATCAAATAGAATATTTATGGTCTATAGTTATCCCATTATTTCATTTATCAGCTTATTACTCTTTAAATAAACTAATAATAAGCTGCGTTCACACTTTAAACCGGATTAACTTAGTCGGTTTTAACTAATTCAATAAGAAAACGCAAGTGTGAATGCCATTATATAGTTGTCGTTATTGATCCAACTTAGTGTACGTATTCCTACATTTTGCCCGCAGTCTTTATGAATTTTTTTATTACCACTACCTTTAATCTACAAATCTGGCGGAGAGGACAAAAATCATAATTCCGAAACTCACTGCCCCCCCCCCCCCCAAGGATTTCGGATAAGTTGATTGTGGACCTGGACCAGTACCCAGCGCTCAGCAACCCGCACGTCCAAATGCTGTTTCCAGTCTAGATTTATGATGCGGTGGCATTGCTTGCATGCCTCTAACACCTACAGTGTGCGATATTTCTTATCCGCGGTTGCCATGGTAACGAGATATGGTTTGGTAGCCTAGCAACCAGGGCGGGGCCTCTGCGTTTAGCCTGGTAGACTTCCGCTGCGTAGGCGGTGCTTGCCAAGGCGGACGGTTGGAGTTTGCTGCTAGTTGTAGTAGCTCTATGTTAACCTATTCCCCTCCTCCCCGCCCCTTGTTGTGTTCCTCCAGGTTCGTACACTCACCTAGATAAAAGATTCACCATCATTACTACAGGTATGGTGAAGAACAACTCGTTAGAAAAAGCGAAGAACGGCTGGGTGAATGAAATGAGCATATCAATTCGTAATTTAAGAATCAAAATGTAATCTTCACATATCTTTTTATATTTACCCGCAAGTTTTGAAGTGATTAGTAGATTAAATCTGGTATATAAATTAAGTTAAAAGTTTGAATTGACAGCTCACATATCCACATGGCAGGAAGTTCGAGAAGTTCCTGTGTAATAATACAATCTAGAACATTTTCATTGGCTGCGATAGTCAGGTGGTGAACCAGTTCATTCAAACAGATTTACTTCATTGACTCTATCAATTCAAACTGATTTTGTGTCATTGTGCCTTGATATAATGTGATTTGAACACTCTGGAGAGTATATATATATGTGAAGAGGAAAAACATATACAATTGGATTGTAGCTATTGGATTTTGATCAACATAAAGTAGGGATGCCAAACTAACGCCGTCAACAATTAAACACGTTTTCGCCAACTTTTACATAGGGTGAATCTTGTATCGAACACTCACCCCGCCCTGTTCCTCACCTGGACGTGCTCGGTGTGGTTTTAGTAGTTTCGTTTTCATTCTGTCAGTTTATGTGGTTGTGATTTTGTTTCTTTCAGTTGTGTTGAGTTTTATTGATTTTGGTGTGCTGTCATCTGAAACAGTGCAGTCGATTGAATCGTTGTGCATGTTACTGCAGGATGTGGGAGAAAAGTGGAAACAATCCATAGCCATTCATTCAAATAGTTAACGTAGTAATATCTCTTTGTGGATAACGTTGGGAAAATATATGGTTTAGCTGGTGTCTTTAGGACGTGGAGCGTTCTGTAGCTCCCAATGTATCAGTATGTGTACACACACGCACCATATACTTACATTTTTCTCTCTTGAAGATTTAGCTCTATACAGCCTATCATGGAAAAGTCTGAATAGGCTTGTTTTCACTGAGCCTACACTTTTACCGACCCAAGGGATTTTTAACCTCCCACACCACATAGACATGGTATGAGAACAACCAGCCTTTGATGACGCTGTAAGTTATATAGCGGTGGAAATCCAAATTGGAGGGGGGGGGGGGGTACGGGGAATCAAACCACCAACCTTCAGATTAGGAGTCCTACCTAGAAAAAAGTCACTCTAATCACTCTGCCACAGAGAACACCACAATACATACATACTTACATACATACATACATACATACATACATACATACATACATACATACATACATACATACATACATACGTACATACATACATACATGTACATACAAATAGGCAGGCAGGCAAACATACAAACATAGATACATACCTACATACATACATACCTACATACATACATACATACCTACATACATACATACATACATACATACATACATACATACATACATACATACATACATACATACATACATACATACATACATACATAGAATGCAGGCTTCCTGTGCGTAAGATCAGGAGTTTGATTCCTGGTCGAGTCAAACCAATGACTCACAAAATTGATACTTGTCGCTTCCTAGCTTGGCGTGTGACATTAATAGAATAGCACAAGGACTGGTTAGCTCAGCATCAGGATAATGTGACTGAGTGGGATATCGGGTCATGATACCAGCGGCTTGGTCTCCTAGTGGAACAGCACTATCATGTTGCCATGAGTGTGCACCATCACAAATCGGTACCCAGCCTGATATGCAGGGATGAAAGATCTCCGCGATTCCGCGGATTTCCGGGATTTTGCAATCCCGCAACACCATCAGCGTATACTAATAATATGCAGTGCAGACTCCGTAGCACTATCAGCGTACACTACTAATACATGCTTCAAACAGCGCAGCACTATCAGCGTATAACAATATATATGAAACCTGATTCCCTGACAATGCTAAACCTATGGGAGAATATCAGCATTCCTGCTTTTTTTTCCCTGGAGACCACTTTCATCCCTGATATGACATGACTTTAGATGTTGCCAGGACGTAAAATTCCAACAACCTACCATAAACAACAAAAACGCAGCAAACGCCGGTTTGCACGGTCCTTTAATACCTCAATGCAGATAGGCTCGCTGTGGTGTCCATGAGAACATTAATATCCCCAGACAGGAAGCAAGTTTACCTACTTAACCGCATGTGTTCACCGAACATAAACTTGCAAACTGTTGTTAATTGACTGCTGCTCTCTCACTCACAGCAGGTCTGAAGTCTATACTGTCTGTTTCGTTAATGTATCATCATTATGCGTTAGATATTTTAAAAACCAACCCCACCCCAAACCCCCCAAAATACTGTGAAAACTGAGCCATAGTCATAAACCTGTTTTTAACTGGAGCTCAAATGACTGCTTAAATTAACTCAGTATTGAACAGTCTTGAACAGTTGTTCAGGTATACATTCAAAGAAATATTATATTTGTGTGAAAGATTTCGTACATTATCATACATAATTGCTCAATAGGGCGTGGTGTGTGTGGGGGGGGGGACAGATGTGCCCACAGAATTGAATAATCATGCATTGAAAGGTAAAATATAGTCATCGTTAAATTGTTGTTTTAACAAGTTAAAATTGATAATGGGCATTTATTACAAGTACTAGTTTCAAATCTACACCTGCTGTATGCTAAATACCGGGATAAAAGATCTTCCACGAGGATTTTTAATGCAAA
>CM059186.1:12803555-12808555 GCA_030323885.1 Branchipolynoe longqiensis
GAAAGATATAGACAAAAGAGACACACAAAGTGAGAGACGGACACCAAGACACACGGACACCAAGACACGGAGTGGAAGATAAAGAGCCACACAGGAAGAGAGACATGGAGAGGGGGGATATTACGTCACAACTGGTGTATCTTCCTTCAGTGTTTTTAACTCCCTCCCCATTCTTCTTGCTCCCTAACCTAGCCACTGCTTGGCCCTTACGGTAAAGGCTTTATAGCTCTGCCCATCAGAATACCGAGTTCTGAGTACTGCCATACTACGATATCCTCATACTGAGCCACCAATCCGTTACCATCTGCCACTAATGCCTAACACTTTATCCTGACACTGAGCCAACTAACCCTTACCTTCTGCCGCTAATTGCTAACGCTAACCTTGCAGGTCTTTGTTTTACTCAGCTGGGAATCGAACCCACAGGAAGCGGACACTCTACCTGTGAACCATCCGGTCAGGTTGAGTTGCTGCTATTATTTACAACACCACCCCGACCCCCTGCGTTTGAGGCGTTTCAGTTTTAGACTACTGAACAGCTCTCAGAGTGAAAACCCCTAACCTTCTCTGCATATGCATGTGTGTTCCTTCTGAGTTTGTAGAACAGAGTGACTTTGCAGAATCTAGAGATGTGTCTCCTTGACACATCCAAGCTGTTCAGTTCAGTCTTCCCTGTAGTTTCAGGGTGTAGGAACATAACCTAAACTGCTGCTGATTCACACAGCCCTAACGTCGGCCCACCCGAGATAGGCTGATAATAGTTGTTTGTTTTACCTCCAGGGGGAGACAGCCTGATAATAGTTGTTTGTTTTGCCTCCAGGTGGCACTGCGGCCAACATGGAGGATCTGGCCTCACAGCTCTTCCAGGTCAGTGAATTCTGCTTGAGCATTTGGATTTAAACGTTGGATTATTCGATGACGTACCGGTTTCCGAACCTATATTGTCTCCTACATATCTAACACATTATGGTGCTGACATGGCTGGTGTGAGACAATATTCTGACTCTCGTAATAAAGTGACTCACCAGTCACTTCATTATGCATAATAAAAAGCGACTCCCACAATCATATTTCTTGACTCCCCGCCACATTTCTTTTCGTAAATGTTTAATTATTTCCTCATAGGTGAATTTATTGTTACTTTTGTTTAAACGAATCCCAAGGATATAAATGCAATTTTTATTTCAAACAAACCATCTTCATCTTCTATATAAACATATGAAGAGTTCAGGCGCATACCCACGTAAACACCAATCCAAAAATGTAGTTTAAATAAAAGATTTTTACCTGAAATTAATGTTAATTCTAATTTTCATATGATCACATGCTTATGGAGCAATGGGGAAAAAAAAGGAATATTTTTTTAAAACTTTTTGAAGGTTTGATTCCAATGTTCATCTCATTTTTGCATTCGCGTTTACTTGGTTTTGCGCCTGAACTCTTCATATACACATCAATGAATATGAAAATGAGTACCATATGCTCTCTTAAAATTAATTTTGTTAAAGAGTCAACATATCCCATAGCCCACCACAATGTTACAGTCACAATATTATATGGGGAGTCACTTTATTATGCATAATAAAATAACTGGAGAGTCCCTTTAATATGCACAATAAAGTGACTGTGGGGTCACTTTATTATTGGAGTCAGAATATTATCTCACACTGACTTTAAGCCAATTGGACCAATTGCACATAGAGCAGCCACAGGCTAGAGTATCATTTCAAACCAAAACATACCTTGGGGACCCCGCTATTTAAAAATAAAAGAGAAAAAAGACCCAATTGCAGGGTCTGTATGGGGCCTGGAAAGTATTGAACTTCATTTGCCCCATTTCAAAGCCTTGAATAGCCTTCAATTTAACCTATTTTGGGTAATTAGTCTTGAAAAGCCTTAAATTCCATTAAACTGTCCCCACTGATCTAAATTTGTCCGAATTCGCCATTGTTTCCCCCCCCCCCCCCCTGAAATCCAAATGAAAACAGCCTTGAAATAGCCTTGAATTCCATATCTTCACATGTGTACGGACCCTGCCATTGGTCCTGATATGAGCTTAGATGTTGCTAGGACTTAAACAACAAACTGCAATTGGGTGCCGCAGCTCCCCATGCTCTCCTCTCCTCTCCTCTCCTCTCCTCTCCTCTCCTCTCCTCTCCTCTCCTCTCCTCTCCTCTCCTCTCCTCTCCTCTCCCCTCCTCTCCTCTCCTCTCCACTCCTCTCCTCTCCTCACCACATTCCTCCTATCTCCCCTCCTTCTCCCTCTCCTTCTCTCCTCTCCACTCTCCACTCCTCCCCTCCCCCCTCTCCCCCTCCCCTACCCTCCCCTCCCCTCCCCTCCCTCCCCTCCCCTCCCCTCCCCTCCTCTCCCCTCCCCTCCCTACCCTCACCCTCCCCTCCCCTCCCCTCACCTCCTCTCCCCTCCCTTACCCTCCCCACCCCTTCCCCCCCCTCAGCGTCCCCCTCCTCCCCTCCCTTACACACCCCCCCTCCCCTCCACCTCCCCACCCCCTACCCCCCCTCCCCTCCCCACACCCTCCCCTCCCCTCCCCCTCCCCCCCCCTCCCCTCCCCCCACTCCCCTCCCCCCTCCCCTCCCCACATCTCCTCAACCCTCTCCTCTCCTCTCCTCCCTCCTCTCCTCTCCACCCTCACCTCTCCTCTCCTCTTCACGTCTCCCTCTCCTCCCGCCCGCCACCGTCTTCGCAACCCCCCCCCCCACCCCCATCCTACCAATCCTAGCATACCCTCCCTCAACCCCTTCCCCTCTGCGCCCCCATCTTGCGCCTATTTCTTACCCCCCCCCCCCCCCCCTTCACTCACCCCCCCTTTCTCCCCCATCTCTCCTCCCTCCCCCTTCTTCGCCGCACCTCGCCCTGCCCGACCCCCTGTGAGTTCTCATTTAGAGGGCACACTGATGCAGGCCTCACTGAGGGGTGCCGATAACCGGCCACACATACCTTAGCCCCAGAGGCTGACCTGTGTTCATGTGGATCGGCTGTGCGCGCAGAAACATCAAAGTTCACCAACTCACCGTTGGGTATCATTCCGCTGATTGGAGTGCTGTAGGTGTTTCAGTGAGTGTCTCGGGAGGATGGGTTATATTATATCATATATATTATATATGCTATGTATATTATATATGCTATATATGATATGTATATTATATATGTGATGTATAATTCATTATACAAGTGTAAATGTAAGGGGAACATATACTGCATATATATATATCTATTCCTCCTTGGCGGGCTATTAATCCCTGAGCCAGTGATTAAAGTTGCATAGTCCGATGAAAATATAAAAATTTCAAAACCAAAACAATTATCTAGATTTGATTCTACATAGGCTAACTTAGATACTGATGCACTTATTAAACATTTGTCATCTCACTGAAGGAAATAGCCATGCAATTTCAGAGAACTTGTTACTGCAGACGCCTATGGTGTCAGAGTTTTGGCATGCTTGCCAAAACTAATTTTGCATGGTTGTACTTCAAATATCTCCAAAGTTAACCATCTAAAATAAAAATTACTTCAAACTAAAGTAAGGTAATCTAATGTATTTATCTCAGAAATGACAGAAACTCTAAACCATCGAACTATGCAACTTTAAATTACACACCCAACTCATTCTCTCTCCTTTATGTTATTTGTGTACCGTAAATTTATATTATATATACTATGTGTGTGTGTGCGGGGGTGGGTTTCTCGTTAGCTCAATGTCAGGATAATGTGACTAAGTGGGCATCGGGTCATGGTGGTGGTGGCAGCCCGATTTCCCAGTGGGGCAGCACTATACAATCATTATGAGTGTGCACTGTCACAAGTCGGTACCCATCCTGATATGACCTTAGATGTTGCCAGGACGTGAGCATTCCAACAACCAACTACATGTATAAAGTGTTATACCTGCACACGGCTATATTCCTTCATACCTCACTGTTAGCCCACTCCTATTCCTAACTTCCCGCTCTGTTTGCCCAGCTGCAAGGCCTAGTGAGGGACATGCGCGATGGCCTCACCGGTGCCATGGAGGCGCTCAGCCAAACCCCGGACCGCTCTTTGGAGGAGCGTGTCGACGCGAACAAGGCCGCGCATGATCAGCAGCTCGCCGACGTGCTCACCATGGTGCTCGCCCTCAAGGTCAGTACTGCTGGCAAACAGCACTTTTTAAGTTTCACTCTCCTTTTCAGTAGTCTTTGAGATAGTAGTCATTTTCACAGCAAATGAAGCTTAATGGAGCTTAAGAAATTTTATTGACAATGTTTTGAATGGCTAGGTGTGTGGCTTATTAACTAATCTAGGACAATTGTTAAGTATAATAGAGTTGTTAATTCCCTAGTTGCTTCTTTTGCTTGGTAAAAATAGCATACGGAAACCCGGTGACGTAAGACCATAAAGAGTTGACATGTATATAATCATTATAATGTCATATTTTTTTCGACATTAAAAAATTAATTGCTTACCTAATGAGGCCTTAAGTCTAGTTGTTGAATAGCTGTATGAACCCGCTTATCGCATCATGTCTGGTTTGTGAAGAGGGACGTGGCTGTGACTTGCTGGTCGTGTGGTAATTGCATACTGTGTTCGTTGCTGTTGCAGGGTGAGTTCAGCGGGATGACGTCACAGCTGGCGGTGGCGGCTGAGACGCAGCAGCAACTGCGGTGCCAGGTGGACGTGCTGCGGTATGAACGCGACATCCTGCTGGAGGAGCTGGAGACACATGGCGTCGTGTCGGAGAAAGTTAGGTGAGGGACGCGACTGGCAGACGCGAGGCACACCAGACAGGATGGCCGAATGAGTTGAGCATCTGTCTCACATTTTGGTAGATTGTGGGATTCGAAGCCATGGCTTCGAACTCTGGTCGAGTCAAACCAATGACTTACAAAATTGATACTTGTCGCTTCCTAGCCAGGCACTCGGCATTATTGGGATTGGGCAAGGACTGGTTGGCTCGAGTGGGATATCAGGTTATGATGCTGGCGGCCTGATCTCCCAG